>JANAVB010004214.1:0-89333 GCA_029216955.1 Iris pallida | reverse complement strand
ATGTGTAGAGCTAATACAAACAATGTGTATACTTAGGATTCCCAGATTTGTGTGTGACATAGAGGAAAGACAGTGGGTCATAGCTCAGTTCTCAGGAATTAAACCAAGTGACAGTACATACAAGTAATCTTAGGAAATAGAAATTAACAGTGTGTGATATGTGTACATTAAACTCAGATTTGTACAATGCAAGGAGTCTTATCTATTTGGAAGTAAAATATTGTACCATAGTGTCAGTGTTCTGTGTACATTAGTGCCTGTGTGTGTGTCTCAGGATTGGAAGAACAGGGAAGTGAACAGTGTGAATGGGAACATTCTCAGGAAACACAAAGTGACAGTTATATATAGGAAAAATCAGTATACATGTACATGTGTAAATAAATCCCAGTTCAATTGTCAAGAACTCATTTATTACCAACCATTCTCAGGTATTAACAGTGAATAAAAACAGTATAATATCCCAGGCCATCAGTTAGCTGGAAACTCAACCCAAATACAAATATGAAACCTAATTTCTCATGCCATGAACAACCCTAACATGATATCTAATTGTAATATCAACTAAACCATATTAAATTTCATGATAAAAACATTTAAAAATGAATTGAAAATAGGAAAACAGTGAGTGTACACACTGATACTCGACAGTATCACGGAATAGGGATTTTCTATTTAAACATTGAAACAACAATTAATCAAAGGGGTTTATGGTTGGTAATTAACAACCCATATGTACTCGTGTCACACAATTAATATCGTGTCCAAAAATAGGAAACGAAAGTGTCCAATACGCACACAAACTCAATGCACTGGACTGGTTCATTGACTGTGCACCCGTGTCCAATACGGGTCAATTTCCTTACCTAACACGGATCCAAAGGACACATGGTCTTGGGGTGTCATGTCAGACACTGCCCTAAGGCTTGTGTCAAATCTTACGGAGACACGAGTAGCAGGACAAAACTGTCCAGTGTGCACGACCGTGTCCACGAGTCCAGTACGACTCCAAAATGACACAAAACCATCTCAGACACGAAGAAACCAATAAGCGACACTAAAATGAGTATTCCTATTCAAACACAATATTAAAACATGATGGAAATGTCCACTGTGACATTTTGTCAAACACGTACGTATCTAAACTGATACGTGTCCGATATGGACACGTAAAGGACACAAAAATACACAAATCCTATTCCTACAGTGAGAGGACACTTACGGCTTTGTATCCATGTAAAGAAATCAAAATTTGATGGAGGGAATAGGAAGTTACCTATAGGTGTTCTTCCTCAATGAAAACCTCAAAAAGAGATTTCTCTAGCTAGCTCAAGGCTCCAAATTATCTCAAATCTGTCATTAGTCTCCACCAACAATAGGGAAACACAAATTAGGTCACCATGGAAGAAGTTTGAAAGGAAATGGATTAATATTGATTAAAATAGGAAGGGATTTCAATGAAGAACAAACCTTGCTTTTGCAAAATGAAGGGATGAATAAAAAAGGCAGGCAACTAAACTTTGAGAGGGATTATATAGTGATGGAGGGAGGATCCCTAGGCTGGCCATAAGTGTAAGAATTAGGGTTTTTGCTAGGGTTAACAATGTGTGGCCATGATTCTAACTTATCTATCAAGTCTAGATCAAAGGTCATAAAGAAAACTAGGTTTCATTCTATAATATCTACTCTAAAATATCTTACAAGGCTAAAACTAGATATTTAAATTCTTGGCATCTAGTGAATAGCTACTGACCATGATTCTAACCTCAAGACTAAACTGGATTAGGCTAGACTTCTAGGTTAAGGCTTAACTAAAAGATTAGCACAAAATTTAATTAGTGCAAATTATAATTTCATAAAATTGTCAAAATGACCAAAATACCACTAGACTAAAAAGTTATAATATCACATTCTAATCACATGACTAGGCTCCCTTGGTCATGGTTAGCCTCTAGGTTTAGCAATTGTAGGGTTTAACTAGTTAACAACCTAAATCATAATTCAATGTTTTAAATAGTTTTAGATTAATTAAAAATCACCAAAAATCACAATATAATTTAATATCATTATTAAACGATTATAATTATAAATTTTCAAAATTACCCTCATTTGGAAACTGGGTGTTATAATTCTTACATAGAGTTTTGTCCGAATTCTGCCCGAATTCTGCCAGAGTTCTGTCGTTGGAAAAATATAAATAGAGAAGAATTCTGATCATTTAAATTCACTCATTCACTTTCACCTCTTCTCTTCTGAGCTTAGGTTTCTTTCCAAAGAATTATAAAAATCTTTCATTTTCAAATCCCAAGCCAGTTACAGTTCTCTAGTCAATTTGCCGGTACGGTGCGATCTAGAAGATTTCAGAGAAACTGTAATCGGAGGCTTGATTGAAGAAAGACTCTTTAAAATTGAAGTTGGTCGAGTTCTTCATATCAAAGCTCGCATCTGTAGAAGTTGCAAGGACTTCGTATGAAAACTTGCAAAATTTTCCAATAGTGGATTCAACTGGAAGCTAGAGTTCTTCCGACTTGACTAGTCCTCACAAGGGGAAACCGGTATACATTGCTGTGTTTGTGTTTGCCTTCTAATCTCATTTCTTTTACAATTATTATTTTGTGGTTATTCATTTAATTCTGTGATCTTACTGCTAACAAATTTTTAATTAGCAATATTCAGTTGCATACTTTATTCACCCCTCCTCTAGAGTATTCTGTTTTACGACTTCATTCCTACATGAAGATCCAAGTGGAAGACTGGACGGGTGTCACCAGTCTTACAGCCGCACCACTGGATGAATTCAACAAGATCCTCGGGATGGACTTTCTTACTTCAGCAAAGGCGGTCCCAATGCAGCATTTGGGAGTCGTCCGGATCATGGAGGAGAGCTCCCCGGGCATGGTGACAGTTGCACGGGGCGAGCTTGTGTAGGGGATGGCTCTCTCCGTCTTGCAACTCAAGAAGGATGCGACACGGGAAGACTACTTACTTGCGGTGCTCATGACGGAGGAGGCGCCCGTACAGGGGGATCTTCCGCCTGAGATCGATGACCTTACTGAGAGCGGTCCAACGTTCAAATTTTTTAATATCTTAGACAGAACTCTGGCTGAACTCTGCCTCCCCTGGCTAGTATAAATAGAGCTTGATTTCTCTTATTTCAAATCATCTCTCACTCTCATCTTCTAAGCCTTATATACTTTAAGCCTTACTCTTCCAATCCCCTAGCCACAAAACTTCCTAAGCCCCATGGTGCTCAGTATGATTCAGCTAGAAGTTCTTACAAAGTTGAAAAGAAGTCACTTGAAAAATTGTAAGTTTCGCATCTGCGAAGTTGTACGAAGTTGACGTGCTCTTCTGACTAATTAAACGCATGTTTTTCACAAATAGTGGATTTCAATCCCGAGCAAGAGTTCTCAGGCCTGCACGAGTCCTCAATGAGAGAAACCAGGTTATATCGTCGTGTTTCCGTGTGCTCTTCTAAACTCTTATACTTTCCGCATTATCCTCTTATAATATTCTCTCTGTCTTCTAGACTTAGTATAGAGTTAATTTTTTTAACTGGTTATTATAGACACAAACTCTATTCACCCTTTAGAGTTGCCTACACGTTACTTCATATACCACGTGGCCAGTAGGACCGTCGTATCTCCTCAAATATATTCACATCTAGTTTGTTCAAAAAGTTGTATTGTAAAACCCCTAAATTTCTACTATATTTTTATTAAAATTTATACTGATTTAAAATTTTCATTATTGTACGTCGCGTAGTCGTATTGTACTTCGCGTACGAAATTTTATTCTTGCTCGACGAGTGCGAATATGTGCGAGCGTACATATTTTTTAGAAAAATATTTTTATTTTATTTTTATAGTTTCAAGATATATATAATATTATTTTTGCCATTTTACCAAATTTCCGAGTTGGTTAACTTAAGCCCTTCTTTCTAATATTTATTAGTAATAAGTTATATTTCATTGTATACTAGAAAGCATAATTTTGTATAAATAATTATGCATACATATTTCATAATTTATTTATTAGCTTATTTTAAAAAAATAATAATGTATTTCGAAATTAATTATTATAGTATTTTGGAAAACATATTTTAAATTATTGGGACATTTAAATCTTGATTTAAAAATTTTGGATTTATTTAAGTTAATATTTGAAATTGATTTATCTCATGGATTTTATACTAGAAATTTAATTTGATTTAAATTTGATATTTAATTTGAAATTAGATTTGGATATAGATTGGATTTGGATTTGATTGTTTTAAATTAAATAGATGATATATCTACTTGGGTTTTAAATCTAATCCTAAGCCTATCCAAATTGGGAATTCCCACATCCTATAAATAGGCAGGTACTCCTCCAACTTTTTATTATTCATCCATAAATTCTCCACAAACCAATGGTGCGTGCCCCGTGTCCGTGTTCCATCGTCCAAATCTTATTCCATTAGTTTACAGGTACATTATTCATCTTCTTTCCCGTGTCGGACACACCCCGACACCAACAAAAATTTTAAATCCTAATCCTATCCCTAACCCAACTCCTTTCCGCCCCGCTGCCATCCACCCGTCGACACCCCCAACAGCCCCGTTCTCACCTGCACCACCACCGGAGTAGCGTCGTCCCGGCGGCATCTCCATCCCGTACCCGACCTTCACCCCGACCCCCACGATAACCAGCCAGCACCAACCAGCCACCTCCACCCTCTGCCAATTTTTGCAGCCATCTCACCACCGCCTACCGAAACACTACCACCGTCTCCACGACCACCAGACCCACCACCACACGACCCGGCGAAAACAAACCAGCGCCGATCCCACAGCCCGTCACCACGTCGACTTCCGACCACCGCGGCAGCCAACACCATCACCTTCGCCGACAACCACCACCATCATCATCACACCGGTCACCTAAACTCCGACCTTCACCGCCCAGCAAATCCCACCAGCCACACACAGAAAAAGAAAGAAAAACCCAAATTAAAACCAAGACCCAGACTCACCTCCGCGGCGAACCGTCGTCCGCCACCCACGCTCGGCTCCGGTCGAGCGAGCTTTCCCTCCGTCCCACGCCCCTTGGACCGTCGCGGCCGAGCCGTCGCCACCAGCCACTGCGACGGACCCCCGCTTCCGACCTTCGCGCCCCACCGCCGGAGACGAACCGAACCGCGCCGCCTCACCCCCGTCAACTCCAGCGATGCCCGCACGCACATCCCCCCGAACTCCCCCTCTCTGATCTCTCTCTGTACTCCGACACCCTCTCTCGCTCTCCCTCCTTCCCTTTCCCTTTTTTTCCCCTCTCTCTCATCTCTCTCCCCTCGCTCACTCTCGCTCACTCTAATTCTCTTCTCTCTCTTTACTAAATTTACACTTTTCTATGGGAAGAGTAATGTGAGGTTTTCAGTAACTTCAGTAGCAATTTTTATATATATTACTTTACTTTACTTATTTTTGGCTTAAAATATAAGTATATACCAATAACTACTTTGTGTATTTACTCTACTGTATAGTATCATCAAAATATTTTATAAATATATAATACTAAACAAGTTGTCAAATATATATTTACTAGATAGTAGCATTCTTATTTTGAGTTAGGCTTAGCACTACAAATATTTTTAACCATGAAATTTTTTTACTATCTAGTTAGAAATTACTTTCTAAACCCTAAGGGTTATTAATTGTGATAAGTCATGCTGACATACAAATTATGGTTTTGATCTAAAATAATTCTTCTAGATTTTTTAGAATTATCTAAAACTACTTTTAGTAACAAAATAAATTTTTAGTATTAAATACCTTTCTAAAATAGTATATGAATTACTTTCTCAAATTTCCTCACGCCCATGATTAAATCCTCCTTTTTTCTATTCCCTCACCAATTTTTGTACACACATATCGACCCTAACTATTTTGATTATCCTGGACCTGATGGAACCGTCCGTGCCACCATCAGAGGTCACCATGTATAGTTGTTACACCAAAGCCACAGTTCATGCCACCTTGATCATCGCAGCACACCAGGCGTACTACCAGGCAAGACACCTTGCTATTTGCTGTTTATTATATTAGCTTATATTTCATGCATTATTTATTTTCTTTATGCAAAATAAACTGTGATACATGGCATAACTGTTAGAACTTACTGTTCATTATTTTCTGCTGTGTATTATTTTCCTATAAATTAAACCTAGATTTAAGGGACCGTCAGTGTGTTGCATTCATTGGCCTTGACACGTTGTAAACACGAAGTTGTGTGTCGCATGTAGAACACGGAAGTGCGTGATTGGCTGGCCACAGTACGTACAAGCCGTGCGATAGGAATAACCGCTAATAGAGATTGCATGCTAGTTTGACTTAGCGGTTATAGTGGTTTGTGTTGTGGATACAACACAGTAGGCATTGGGGGGAGGACAATTCCTTAGCGTATGGGCTTCGATGCACTTCCCTTGTGACCCGGACTCTCCGTTGGAGATACGGGGTTGATGACCCAAGATTACTGACGGCCACTAACGATTCTGCGGAATGTCATGCTCTTTCTGATGGGGCCTCTGGTGCCCAAAGGGGGACTATGCCGATCCTATTCAGCCAGGGCCCATGCGTAGGAAGGATTGTTCTTAACTACATTTCACTTAGAACGGTAGGCTACCCTATCCGTTAGGTACGAGTACTTTTTGTTTGGGTACTTGTATCTGACCGTGGCTTGGAACAATAACTTGTCGCGGATTAGTTCGTCACATCTTGTCCTTGTTTGGTTGTAGGTGTGACTTACTACTTCGATGAGAAGGTATTGAACTTTGTTGGGGTCCAGATACCATATTGGATTCATAGCATGGGAAGATACGTCGCCGTGAATTAGTTTACCATCTCCTGTCCTTGTTTGGTTGGGGGGATGGTACGCTCGTTCAGTAGGTGCGTATTGGACCATGTTATAAATTCGATTGATTTATTTATTTGAGCAATATTTATTCAGTTTATATGGCATGCTATTATGTGTCTTGTTATGTCCCTCGGAGGACCTGGTTGTCTTGTCAGGTGTGTGCTATTGTCTTTCGCAGGTGCTTTAGCTCTAGCCGTGATCTTCGCTACTTCTTCGAAGATGATTGTATTTGGATCGTCTTCGCTTCGCTCGCCACTCATTTCATTTTACATGTATTTTATTTCCTTATTTTGTTGGTAGTGGATTTGTCTCCGCCCAACATATTGTATTAAGACAAATTTATTCTCATTATATGATCTTTTATTCATTTATTCTGTGTGGATGAGATTAGTTATGGTTCTACTGCATTCTACAGCTTATGTATTTATACGAGGCTTCCATATATTGGAGTATACTTCGTATGAATACAGCTGGCATATCTATGTTCGTAGTCCTACGTATTTTGGGATTGGGGCGTTACATGTATCTTTTCAGATACAATCAAGTCTAGTTTGTTCAAACAATCGTATCCCTTCAAATACAATTAGATCTAGTTTATTCAAACAGCCACTCCTTTAATAAATCAAAATCTAGTTTGTTTAAACTGAACGAGATCTTCGAGCAGTGTGTATGTGCCATGTGTTACTAATGATGAATGGTGTCAACCGTCTATGGTTCTGGCAACAAGAAAATCCCAACAATTATTACGTGTCAGCTCTGTAGCAGCCCACACCGTGCAATTATAAAAGATTCTTCTGAAATCTCGTAAGCACAGTGCTCTTGAGTGCCAAAAAAACCTGCACACATCGTACATGTACATGCCTATAAATAATAGTAGTTCCCTTTATTCAGGGTCTTCGAAAATTTTTTTTGACTGCTTCTTGATTGGCAACCCAGGTTACTACTCACAGGCATTCGGTGAGTCAAAACAAGTTCGGCTCGTCATCAGATTGTCAACGGAGAGTAAAGGAGCCACTATAGTACTCGATCTCCATCGTCACACTTTTCCAAAATAAACTGTACATAGATTTCCTGTTTAGTATCTCTTTTATACACTTTTCTCATTTGAAACACAAATGTTGTTCAACTACTTGTTCATGACAAACACAATGGCGACTCTGCTGGGGACTTCCTTCTTCTTCGACGAGAAGGTAGTGACACAATATAACAACAGCCTGTTGTGGTCTTCACAGAAGATGCTGCGTATGCTATGATTAGCAAGCTTTCAAAGATATCCTCTATGAAGGTGACTCGAGTCCATTTAAGTGGCTAGTAAAGCCGAAGAAGAAGAATCGACGTACTTGTGTTCCTAAGGCTGCTGCGCCGAGAAGCAGGACGGAGGGGGATGCACTCCAAGCGCCCCTGAACGCTGAAGTATTGAAGATGCCTACACTCTTGCTACTGCTACCCTCAATCAACTCCAGTTGTTGAGGATTGCAACAAAGGCTGCCGTACTCGGGCTGTGCTTCGGATGAAGGCACAACCAAAGAATAAAGGTACAGCACCCCGCCCCCGTACGAAAACTGTTGTGCACGAGGGAACTTTTGTCTTCGAAAGAATTATTTACCCCCATGGTACGGCCACGTTGGATTGTGAGTGCTATGCACCTTCTAGGGTAGTACAAAGAAATTTAAGGCAGCACTCGCTTTGCAAGACCAACGTGCTATTCCGGCAACTATATTGGACTCTCAGTACTAAGTACCTTCTAGGGGTAGTACAAAAAAATCAAAGGAAGTACATGCCTCGTGCGATCAACATGCTATGCCAACAGCTGAACAAAAGATTCTGTTAGAAGTAATGCGTGCAGCAGCTGATGGTAAGTTGTAGAGAACTGGTTAGAGTGCCTTGATGCTTCGACCAGTAAAACCCTTCTATCACTTGGGAGCTTATGCGCATAAGCCAAGCAAGAGGGCGCATGTTGTGAGGACTCATATGCAGCGCTGCCGTAAGCATAAAGTGAGTCTGCCTCATGAGCAACTCCCTATTTAGAACCCAAGCATGTATCACGCACAGGAACTGAGGAGGGAGAATCACTCCTCAGATATTCACTCACGCACGCAGCGTACCTGTACGCATGAAGTGAGTATAGATGTGGGAGCATTTGACTTGCACGAGGTGATCTTCCATAAGTGCAAGATAAGAGAAGACTCAATTACGCACGATCTTCCCGTTCCAGGGCATACTTGTGCAAACATCACCATCAACTATTGCTGCCACCAAACAGTGGCATCTCCAACGAGAAGGCAGTCTATTTTCTAATAACTGTGATGGGTAGTATCTATCCATCAGAGACTCGACGAGCAATTGCCAATCAAATATGAAGAAGAACTCGTGGATGCCTCGTGCAATGCTTCCTGGGGGACACCTTCTCATAAGAAAGCCTCTAAGAATCCTTCCATTTTGGCTGGTGCCAAGTCCAAAGGCCGATCTAGGGGTAGCAAGCTGGCGGTACCCAGTACGGGTGTGTTCCAATACACTCACACCAAGACCAAGTCCTCATCACCAGGCACTATCCTCTGATGATAACACATGCTGGGGGTAGCCAATTCACCCTGATTCATGACAACCCTTCGTTCCAACCAGGCGAAGGTACATACGGGACTGACACAGGCACCTCCAGGAGTACAAGCTACGAACAAGCTGGAGGTAGCAACTACTTTGTGTTAGAGGATGTGCAACATGCTCGTCTTCCCTCAGGAAGACGGAACTCAAGTGTTCGGGCAAGAATGTGAAAGATCCACAGTGCCCTGTTTTTCCCCCAACTGATGACCATTTATATGGCCGAAGGAGACAAGGAGGGAAGCAGTAAAGGGTCCAACCTTCAATAACGTATAGAGGACCTTGAGACAAGCCTGAACACATTAAATGAGACCATGCAAGCCTTGACTTCGATGGTTCTAGAGATCAAGAACAAGTTTATGTCCAACCTTCTGCTTCAACAAGTTAAGACCTAGGAACAAATAGGGAGTCAAATGTCCCTGCCCATGTACCGCCTCCAAACTAAACGCCGCCTCGATCGTCTGGTCTATCACGGGCAGGACCCACAATGTCAAATGACATGAAACATGCTCTTAAGGAGTTGTATGCTTGCTTCGACGTCTGGGACAAGCAAGAATCACTTCAAAAGATGGAGATCTGGCAACCATATCCCCCTGGGTGGGACAACGTGAAATATCCTCCCAAATATAAGCCATAAGTGCTCACACCATTTGACACGAAGGAGTCTCCTCGTCGATACTTAAGATACATTGCCTTGGAGACCAGGCATCTGCCAAAGAATGATGCTATACTCACAAATATATTTGTTGGAGCATTATAGGGGGTAGCCTATGAATGGTTATGTGGCCTCCCCGACATTTGCATTTCGTCATTCGACGATATAAAGCGTCTTTTCTACGCTCGGTTCTACGAAGGTAGAATGGATATGACTATTTCCTCTCTCATTGACATTGTACAGAAAAAAAATGAACTTGTCCGCGCTTACGTCGAGCATTTCTGACAGGCGTCCTTAAGGCTACCTGTAACGCCCTAGTTCCAAATACGTAGGACTAAGTACGTAGACATGCCAGCTGCATACATACGAAAAATACTCTAATATATGGAATCCTCGTACGTATACATAAGCTGTAAGAAATATAATAATCACATGTCACAGCACAAAATAACTAATCTCATCCATAGTACACACAAAAGATATAGAAGTCCAGATAGAATATAAATAAATGAATCAAAAGATACAGCCAGGTGGAAACATATCCACTATCAAACAACTATAAAAAATAGTCTCAACTAAACTTGAGTCATACCTTCTCAAATAGAAATAAAGGAAATAATAAAGATGTCCACTACAAAGTCTTAAAGCATAGATAATGAACTAGATATCAGAAGGTGGTACCTCATCGTCAATAAAGGACGGATCCTATTTCGAGCCATACTCCTGGGGGAACTTATCTAAGCCTAAAGAATTTACCAGGTCCTCAGCGGGACGTAATATTCAAGAAAATAACATGGTATATAAACTGTAAATGTAGAAAAGAAATATGTGTGCAAAGGGGTGCATCACCATTCTACTATCTTCATGTTTGTTAAGAATAAGCCTTCAACACATGGGCACTTCTGGCTAATAATAGGATCCCATATAGTCCCTCTTGGTCACCAGTGACCAAGTGCATAAAGTTCAAGAACGTCAGTGGCCAACCTGAGGGGGTAAGCTTACCCGTATCTCCAGTGGAGTGTCCAGGTTACAAGGAAAGTGTAGTAGTGGCCCATACGTTAGGGTATTGTTCTCCGTACCTAATGCCTAGTAGGGTCATCTCCATGACTCATATAAACCTCTAGTAACCGCCAAGTCTAATAATTATGCAAATCTATTGGCAGTTATTCCTAACCGTCGCACGTCTCATACGTATCGGTGGCCAACCGACTACGTGAGTCCGTGTACTACATGTGACTCACAACTCGTGATTAGCATGAGTCGAGTCCATATGAGATATACCAATATCTCATGTCATTGGGTGGTCAACTAGTACTAAGTCCATGTAGAGTAAGATATAAAAATAGTAAAATGACTAAAGCAGTCGCTCACACCCAAGTGTGACTTGGATGTACAATGAAATAAAACATGTAGTATATAATAAGAATTGAATATAAATAACAAAAATAAAAATCAAGAAAAGACGGAATATAATGATAAGGTATCTTGCCTTAGGGTGGTGTAAAGAAATAGCAAGTCAAGTTGTCAGAATCGTTAGCAATGAAAGTCAAGTCCCGTAATCGGCTCCGGATGCTGAAACAAACATAATAAACATTTTTGGTATAAAGATAAGTCTAAAAATGCATGTCCAAATGTCCAATTCGGGACACAGGGGCAAAATCGTAATTTTGGGTCTAAACGATGTCCGTCGTTGGACCCTTTTTGCACCAAAAAGTGTGCCAGTACCGACGGTATTTAAAGTCATCAAACTAAATGTCTACAAAAAAATTTTGACAAGACAAACCGAACCGTATGTCCAAAGTTAGATTCCGGTGTGCCGTGTGCTATTTCGCATATTGAACCGGGTCGAGGGCCCGCCAAAAAGGCATTTCGGGCGAACTTCTCAAAATCGGATCAAACATAGCATGCAAGACCGAAAAATTAATACGGTCTATTGGCACTAATTTCGTCTCGAGACGACAATTGTACACAAAGTTATGGCCTAGTTTATAAAGTAGTCGATACGGGGTATTTTGACCGATACACCTAGATTCCGTCGTGCACACAACAAAATTGAGTTCTGTCAAATTCCATACCTCGACAACATCTATACGCGTCTTTCGATGCTTGGTTGTGACAACGTCGCCAGGTTTGTCGGGACGCACGCCGTATCTGAAAAGTTTTATAAAATTTCACATTTTTAAAAGCAGTTTTTTTATTGATTTACAACGACGAATAACTTTCTGTATATTAGCTAGAAAATAAATCTACAAAAAGGGAATTGATCTTGTGTAGGTTGTTTCTAACTTTTCCCAACTGGTTCTCGAAAATCCAGAGTATTTGGGTCAGGAATACCTTTCCAAAAAGGGTTTTGGGCTAACTTTATGTTCTGTTTTTGAATAGAATTCTATCGACTTTGCGTCGATTTGACGAAAGGGTCGTGTTGTCCTATTCCAATCCCTTGGTGGGAATTCAAGATGGTCATGTAGGGTATCTACATAACTTTAGAAAATTGATAATGACCTACAGGCTAGGAAGAAACTGGGTCGTAAAGGAAGGTACCATGCAGTCGAGTCGAACAAAGCCTCCTCTGTTTGCGGTCGGATTTGGATGCCTCGACGGCGCTCCGACGGGTTGAGACTGGTTGCAGGAGGGTGTTTGCTGGAACTTCAGGGTGCTGGAGGGTTGCCGTTCGAAACTCGCAGGAGTTTTTTATTAGCGTTTCAAAGGTTTCTATGGATGTGATCATATATACCTCCAATTTAAATTCGAATTAATTCGAATTTCTTGTCGGGTTCAGTTAGGATTGAGGGGTTGATATCGTTGAGAATCCTATAAGGATCAATCTAAAAAAATTGAATCAATTTTGTACAAGATTGAGGTATTTTGGGCTTTCAAAATCCATAGAAATCTTTTGCTCGTGCACGGATTCTGTGGTTGGGGAGCTCCAAGTACTGTACCAAGAATACTCGATTTTTTTAACTAACTATATATATATAATTATATATATATATATATATATATATATAACATTATCATTATATAGGAATACCATATGTTCATAATAAAATCCAAGTAAAATTATAAAGGAATTTCCAAAAAATGTAACTCATCATTTATGATAAAAAGAACTTATGCAAATATAAATAAAAAAATTTATTTACTATTATTTAGGATTTAGGTATAGAAATTTCATAACCTTATTAACCAACTATTAATAAATAAAAATATAGAAAAATATTAAACTAAAATAATAAAAGTTACAAAAATAGCGGGGTTTATATCCTACCCAATTTATAAAAATTTCTTCCTCAAAATTAAACTAACAATAAGGGGGAGTATGCAATGCAATGTTAAATTAAAGGAACTTAATATTTGAAAATCGTACCTTGATTTTTGAACAAATAAGAGTAGCGGTTTCGAATGTCGTCCATGCGCTCCCAAGTAGACTCTCTTGGCGAGAGATGCTTCCATGCTATGCGAACCAATGGTATGGATTGATTCTACAACACCTTCACTCGGCGATCAAGGATGCCTACTGGTTGCTCTTGGTATGACAAGCTCGGACCGACGGTGATCGTCGGAGTAATCAAGCACATTGATGTTTGCCACGTATCTCCTCAGTTATGACACATGAAATACGTCATGTATTCCCTCTAGCGACGGTGGCAACGTCAATCTGTAGGAAACTTCTCTAACTTGTTCCATGACATCGAAAGGGCCAATGTATCTTGGACTCAACTTGCCACATCCTCCGAATCAAATCGTACCTCTCGTGGGTAATATCATAAGACGACATGGTCGCCTTACTTGGTTTCAAAGGGTCGACGACGGCGATCTGCCTACTGCTGTTGTCTGTCCCGTGCTGCTCCGCAGGTGGCCTTGTATCTTCTTTACCTTCTCTACCGTGCTCACAACCAACTAGGGACCCAATATCTGTCGCTTTCCTATGTCGCTCCAACAAATAAGGGATCGACACTTCCTACCATACAATGCTTCAAACGAAGCCATCTGAATGCTAGCTTGATAGCTATTGTTATAAGAAAATTCTATAAGATGGAGGTGTGTCACGACCTGCACCCACTGTGAGGATACGAGAACGTAACAACGCCCAGCCTACGCCGCAGTGTCGGCTGTAGAACGCTGTCCTAGGTCAACATACATCTAACAATATCTATCTAAACAGTTTATACTTCCCGAATGGGGGTGACATAGCAGTAATAAACTCAATCACAACTAAGGAAGAGATAGCACGATATGAAATAGAACTCGAGAAAATAAATAGATGAAAAGTAGTCTAAGATAATCCCAGCAATGTTCAGAGAAATACAAACTCAGCTATAGCAAGAAAGAATATATACAACTCTGAACTCCAAATATAGTCTAGCTAAAACATGTCTCATGACTACATAAAAGAAGATAAGCCTAACTAATCTAGACTAGGCAATCGGGGTGATATCCTCAGCTAGAGCTGGGTCCTCCTGAGGGTCCAGCTCATAGGTGTCATCTAAGGCCGCCCCATAGTAAGTATCCAGACCAGCCTTCTCTCGTCCTCTGTAATATTTCAACAGGTCCAGTCAGGACAGGAGCGAGCACAATACATCTCATGCAGTTCATATCATGTTAGGAAATATAAAGCAGGCAATAGAGTAAGATACATGAAACGCTGTAAAAAGATGTACATGAAAACATGAGAGATATTTGATAACTAGAAATATATATGATAAGTAAGAACTGTAAGTGACTAGTGATTTAGAGTACGAGATGGCATGTAATTGGCTTAGGTTGTACATGATAAAGCATGGAAGTAACAGAGTGTACAAGATGGGTAAATCACATGACCATTTATACTCACCCCTACCCACAATCAATACACAAGGATCTATTCAAGTTACGTTACGGACATGATGTTTTGGTTACACAGGGAAACACATGAGGAAACATGAACGTACATGAGAGCACATGAAAGTACATGAGCGTACATGAAAGAACATGAGAGAACATGAGTGTACATGAGTAACGCAAGAGCAAGAAATACATGATGTACATGAAATACATGTCATAAAGTATCCGATGCGCCCGCTAAGGGGGATAACATCCCAAGAAGAGATCCATATAGTACCAATCCGTGATGATAACGTGACAGCATCAAGTAAAAGTAATCTAGAGCGAGAATATAAATCGTGACAAGTATGAAACGATCAGAGAATGTACTCGCCTGATAGCCTGAGTGTCTGAAGAGAATATACTGTCCGAGGAGTGGTGTCTGTCTCCTATAGAACAGTACAAGTCACTATGAGTCCAAAAATGATAACAATATGCATTATAATGCATTCTAAATGAATCTAGGTCAATCTAGGTCAAATCTAAGTCAAATCTAAGTCACACCAAGCTAAACTAGGTCATACTAGGTCATACTGAGCCACACTAGGACAATCAAGGTCAAACAAGGTCACAGGAAATCAATCCAAGTTAAACTAGGTTAATTTGGGTCAAGGGTTGACTTATAGTTGACTTTTGGTCAAAAAGTCTACTCTGGTCAACTCTGGTCAACACTGAGTCAACCCTAGGTCAAAAGTCACATGTTGACCAAATGTTGACTTTTAGTCAACTGGTCAACTCTGGTTTGGTTTTGGTCAAATCTGGTCGCTTAAAGGCTAAGTTTGACTCTCGGTTGACTTTTGTTGACTTTGGTCAATATGGTCAACCGACGTCAAAACTAGTCTATGAGCCCTATATTTGATCATTACCAACCAAGGGAACGAAGTTCTAACTCTATCTTAGACTCCAAACTCAAATACCTTATTTCTAGACATTTCCTATATTTATCCTACCAAGGTAAATACCAATACCTTGTCCAATACCACTCAAACTAGGAATACTTGCCTAGGTTTCCTAGAATAGCTAGATACTATCCTATACTAATATTACCTACCAAGAAAACCTAGTATTTACGTGATCTAAGTTATCTTAGACTACATGTTGGCAATTACCCATTACCTTACCCTATACCTTACCAATATCACATATCACTCTCACATCTATGCAAAAGTCCCCCCACTACTCACCAATACAATAGCTCACCCACACATACAAATACGTATATATCCTATCTAGACTCACACCCACGAACTCATATATATAACCATATATCTAAACTCATATAGGTTCTCCTATATAGACTTACACACACACTCAAATACACTGGGACACAAATATATATAGGCTAACACATACACAACACCTAGGCTCACAAGGACACACACTCAAATACTCACAAGTGGACTGATTTGTGGTCTGCTACTAGAATGTTAGGGGCAGATATGGGGGACTGATTACAAGGCTGTAATAGGTTTTTATAGGACTGCAATGGACTGGAACTTGGGACTGCAATGTGGTTGATTGGGGGTGTACATGGGCTGTACCATAGGGTCATTTGTGGACAGGAAAGTGGGGGTTTACATGGCTGTTAACAGGGCCAAATGTGGGGTTGCTAAGGGTGGTTGAAGGGGCAACAATGAACAGATTTTAGGCTAGTTTAGGACAGGTTTGGCATGGTTCAATGGGCTGATATGCCCTGTTATTGCTGCTGTTTAGGGGGTTTCTATGGGGATTAAATGGGGCTAACATAGATAGGTTTAGGACTGTTTAGATGCAGCCAATGCCCAGCTACAAGGGCTGAAACATAGGGAGTGTATGGGACAGACATTAGGCTGCTATGGGACTGCCATATAGCTGAAGTATTGGGCTATTTCCAGGGTTAGTTTGCTGGAATGAAGGACATAATTTAACTGGAACATATGGCCAATTACCTCCCCCCCTCTCTCTTAACTGCTCAACAACTCTCTATTCACTCTTCTATCTGAAAATCTCTACACAACTCTATACACATAAATACATACAAATGAATTTACACACACATCCAATCAATCACCACTCTAAAGTTCTCACAGGTAACCCTCTATCCCCTGCACTCTAATTCACACTCTCACTAATTCTCTCACACTCTCAAGTCCTATTTTCTATATCCCTTTAATCTCACACATATACTAACTCTATGCAAATATAGACACACCCATAACTACCCACTCTACATTCTCCAATTCTCAACCATAGTTAGATCAGTATAGGAGAACACATATAGGGACTCAAACTAATCAGTTAATAGCATTAAATGGGTTTAAACAACTGTCCAAACTTGATTTTAAAACCTGGAAATAACAGGTAACTAGTTTCAGAAAAATTGGGGGGGGGGTTGATAAATGAGATCGACCATCGAAATCAAGTTAAGACCCAAAACAAAAGGTTGGTAACAACCATATGAATTGTGTACGTGTCCTATAGTGTGTCTCGTGTCCACTAAAACATGACACAACATGTCCATATAAGTTAAACTCGAAACAGTGCACTCACAGATACTGCATAGTGCACTGTCTCGTGCACAGGTGCATACGTGTCGTGCACCTGACACGACACGAACTGGGACACATGGTTGTGTCCACACCCAGGTTAGGTCTAGGTGCACGTGTCCACACATCTAATCGAGTCCAAAGTGTCGCGTGTCCGAATTATGAAGCCGTGTCAGTGGCCAAAAGTCACAGTGTACAGAACAGTGTAAGGACAGTGCACGATCGATTTCTTCTAAACCAGTGCACGAGATTTGATGGAATTTTGGGGGCATGATGTCAGTTCATGCCCCCTCGACCCCATAAAATTTTGTGTTGAAACATGGCGTGTCGTGTCCTATACAGCCCTCGAACAGCAGGGCACGCGCACAGCCCCGCGTGCGCACGCGCGCCGCGTGTGCACGTGTCAAATCTGACACGATGCGACACAGGGACACCCTCAGTCAACCAGAATCCCATGAACAATATCAAAACCTAATTTCCTATTTAAAAACTTTCCAAAAACTAGATCGAAATCCCCTCTTGGACATTTTGACAAACACCTAGGCCACATCCTTGATACGTGTCCAAATGGACACGAAACTCATGAAAACTGACACGACACCAATGCATACACTTAGGGGACCCCTAGGGCTTCCTAATGATGAAGACAAAACAAAATTTCATGGAGGAATGAGAAAGTTTCCTATTGTTGAACTTTCAAGAAAAACCCCTATTCAATGGCTCTTCTCTTGATGTCCCAATCCACTCAAATCACATCAAACTGAAATGGAACATTATTGACAGCAAGAAGAGGGGTATTAGAACCTATTAGAAGAGATTAGAATGAAAAAGGAAGAGGAATGGAGTTTTAAGAATTAAATGATGTAGGAACAAACCTTTCCTTCTAAACTTGAGCTTTCCTAAGAAGAGGCAACCCTAAACTAAGAAAGTATTTATAGGGTGGTGTACCCAATGATGATATGGTGGCTGGCCACTTAGTCTAGGGCTTAGGGTTTTGGAATTTGTCTTGGGTTTTGGGCCCAACTACAAGGCTATGAGCTAAATGATTTAATAAAGGTTCTAAATCACAAACCATGACTTATGACTTTCTAATTCTTATTGCTAACTAGAGTCTAATGACCAAACCAAGGATTAGCTTAGGTTAGACTAGAGTCACATAACCTAACCAAGTCCATACTAACTAGGGTTAGCTTCTAGTTTGGTCTACAAGGGTCAAAACTAGTCAAAGTCAACCTAGTCCAAACAAATCCAGAATAATTCCTAAAAATTCTCATAAATTCAAATAAATTCTATTAAATCTAAATAATAATTAATAATCCCAAATAATTCTTAAAATTACAAAAATGACTAAAATACCCCTCAGTCTGGAAATAAACACTAGCAAGACACCAAATCATAAGTCATGAATTTAAATAGTTTAAAAATAATTAAAAATCACTAAAAATCATAACATGAAATAAATACCATTAAATAATAATTATAATTACAAAATTTCAAAATTACCCTCTTCCGAAAAATTGGGTGTTACAAGGTGGTCTTCCAATGATCCGCCAAAGTCAAGCATACATGTTCTCAACATATCTTCTAGCATCAAAATAATAATTTTGACTGCCTGTCTGTCTGTGGGTGATACGCTATGCTAAACTTCAAATGGGTACCAAAACTTTCTTACATGCTTCTACAAAAGTGTAAGGTGAATCTCGAGTAACTAGCACACCGTATAGCTTCAATATTTTCTTCATGTACATCTCAGCCAAGACTTCAGTGGACAGGTCCACTCTAAAAGGTAAGAAGTTGGCTGATTTGGTAATTCTATCAACTATCATCTAGACGGCATCTCGTCCACTAGGACTCCGAGGAAATCCTATGACAAAATCCATGGTGATGTGCTTCCACTTCCACTCGGGAATGAGGTGCCTCTGTAACAATCCAGTTGACCTTTGGTGCTTTTCCTTAACTTGTTGGCATACCAAACACTTGGCCAGGAAACAAGCTATCTCCCGCTTTATTCCATGCCACCAATAATACTGCCTCAAGTCATGGTACATCTTAGTTCCTCCGAGGTGTATGGAGTAGGTCGAACTATGTACTTCAGCCATCAACTCCTATCGTAGCTCTCCATTTGGAACGTAAAGGCGATCTCCAGTTTGTAATGTCCCATCTGGATGAATTCTCAATCCTGTTTGCTCTCCTGCTTCGGTTCTCTCTCTAAGTCGTCGGAATCTAGCATCGGTAGGTAATGCTGCCTTGATCCTCACTACTAGCGATGATTGTACTTAGAGATTAGCTAGTACACCATCAGCTCCGGGCAACACAACTTTAATACCAAGCTTCTGCAAGTCTTCTATCAACTCCCGTTGTGTTGTCAAGAAATGATCCTTGGGCTTACGGCATAAAGCATCTGCTAAAATATTAGCCTTGCCCGGATGGTAATGCAGCTCGATCTTATAATTCTTTATTAGTTCCAACCAATTTCGTTGCTGTATGTTAACTCTTTTTGCGTAAAAACATACTTAAGACTCTTATGATCAGTATAAATGTCTACCTTCTCCCCATACAAGTAAAGTCTCCAAAGCTTCAAAGCTAAGATAATTACTGCGAGCTCTAGATCATGGGTTGGATAATTAATCTCGTGCACTCTCAACTGCATCGATGCATATGCTACCACATGACCATGCTGCATCAAGATGCATCACAATTCTTTTTCAGATGTATCGCTGTATATCACGAATCCTTCAGGGCCTGATGGTAGTGTCAAGATGGGTGCAGTGGTCAAGCGCTTCTTCAACTCGTCAAAAGCGGCTTGACGCTCGTATGCCCATACGAACTCTTAGTCCTTACAGGTCAATCAGGTCATAGGCTCCACTATCCGTGAGAAATCTTCCACGAACCTTCAGTAATAACCCACAAGTCCAAGTAAACTTCTTACTTCGGAGGCTTATATGAGAGCGAACCATGCCTCGACCGCCATGATCATCCCCGGATCTACCGATATGCCGTCTCCCATGATAATATGTCCAAGGAACGAAACCTCCTTGAGAAAGCAATCACACTTTATAAGCTTCAAAAAAAAGGTGCTTGTTCCTCCGGGTCCCCAAGACGATCCGCAAATGCTGCTCGTGCTCCTCTTGGCTCTTGGAGTATATCAAGATATTATATATAAAGACGACCATAAATTTGTCCAAGTACTGGTGGAATATCTTGTTCATTAGGTTCATGAAGACCGCGAAAGCATTGGTAAAACCGAATGGCATGACCAAAAACTCATAGTGCCCATATCTTGATCGGAACGCCATCTTCAGAATATCTTCCTTCCGAACCTTCAACTAATGATATCCCGATCGCAAGTCTATCTTGGAGAATACTTTGGCTCCACTCAATTTATTGAATAGATCGTCAATGCAAGGCTAAGGGTACTTGTTCTTTACCGTCACTGCGTTCAAGGCTCTATAGTCGATGAACATGTGCACTATCCTATCTTTCATTGGCATAAATAAGATTGGTGCTCCCTATGGTGATATATTGGCATGGATAAATTTTTCTCCATTAATTCGTCAATCTGTGTCTTCATCTCTACCAACTCCTTGGGTGCTAGCCGATATACTCGAGATGAGATAGCCTCGGCTCTCGGAATCAGCTATATGGAAAACTCGATGTCTCGGTCAAGTGGAAGTCCTGGCAACTTCTCAGGGAAGACATCTTGGAACTCAGTGATGATAGGGTGCTGAGGAATGTTATCCATCATCATATGAGTCCCTAATGCAGGTGGATCGCTTCTATCTTCTTCTCCTCTAGTAAACTCAAACTCCATCTCATTTGGGGGTCTAAAGGCGATACTACCTCTATGACAATCTATGAATGCATAATGCTGGCTCAAACAGTCCATCCCAAGAACTACATCGAAAGTCGGCATAGGAAATACAAGGAATCGTATTTTTATCACCTTACCACATATCACTACATGACAAAGTCTACAAATGCTACTCACAGGCACAACTCCACCTCTATTGAGGATTCTAATATTTTTAGATAATGGTGTGATGGGAATGCTGTGTCTAGTGGAAAAGCTAATGTCTATGAATGAATGTGTTGCTCCTAGGTCAAATAAAGTAACGACATAAAATATAGCAACTAAAATTATTCCTGCTATGACCTCTGCTTCTGTCTCTATATCCTCAACTGCTAGTGAGAATGCCTGCCCATAATTTTGACTGGGGCCCTGAGCTCTGACCCTATTGTACTATACTTCTTGGAGAGGTAATGGTAGGCGAGGTGCTCCTGCTGCTGTCGGTGTACCGAAAGTGCTAGAGCTGTAGGCCTCAAGGCCTGCTGAGCATGTACTAGTGCTTGCTTCTCGGGGCAATCCCTGGCCATGTGCTATCCTGATCCATACCACATACATAATCCCAGACGAAGTCGATATTCATTCATAATATGACCTTACTTTCCACAATAGTTGCAAGTAGGCTTTGGTAAGGCATATCCTTCTGCTATGGTTGTGTCATTGGTCTCCGGATGGATCCACCTGGATCACCTAGCTGGTGCAACTGTGAGTGTATGGCATCTTTGTATATGTTTTTTCTCCTTGCGAAGAAGCTCGTGGGTTAGTGCTTCCTCCAAAACAGCTGCATATAAGACTCAAAACTGTGTGGTAGTGTAAGTCTTGAGCTCCGGTGCAAGCCCTGATGGAATCTTTTTTCCTTTTCCTACTACGTCGGGATTAATGTTGTACCAAATCTACTCAGGTGACTAAATTCTGCGTTGTAGACATCTACCGACATGTTTCCTTGCTTCAGATAAAGGAACTAGTCGTAGAGAGCGTCTCGAACATGGATAGGAAAAAATCTTTCATAGAAAAGGTCGTAGAACTCCCCTCATGTGATCCAAGTGCCCAATCATCTTTCTTCAGCCTTCCACCAGTGGTGAGCTTTGTCTTCTAAGAGTAAGTCCACTATTGTCATCTAATCAAGTACTGGCAACTGGAATGCCTTTAAGTGCTTCTCCGTACTGATAAGTCAGACGGAGACTTCCAATGGATTCTCATTACCTCTGAAGTGCTTGGGGTTCATCTCCATAAATTTCTTGATAGAGCCCTCATAAGGATGCGGTGCTGGTGCTGGTACCGGTACCGGAGGTGGAGGTAGGGGCCTAGTCAGTGCTGCCATAATGGTCTACCTTTTTAACTTAGTCTGCTGCCATTGAGCTTGCATCATGGCATACATGAACTGAGTAGTAGGGTTCCCATCAGCCGGTGGTGGAGGCTCTAAGGTCCGAACTATAGTGGGTACTGTTGAGGAAATGGTGGGTGGAGGTGGTAGGGGTATATTACCTCCTAGTGGCACTGAAGTGGTTGGCCCAACCTGGTTGATTGGAGTGCTTGGGTCTCCGGGTGCACCATCGATGGGGTCGTGGTACTATGCGGCTGTTCTGGCTGATACGGGGTCACTAAAGTAATTAGAGGAATCAGCTTCCCTGCGTAGCCGCTTCACTAGACATGAGGGCCAAGGTAAAGGTGCATCCGCTTCGTAGATTCATACTACTGGCACAAAAATAGAGTAACATTAGAATAAAACATGAGGAAATTCAAGCAAACAATGAGAGTTCGAAAATTTTGAAGTCGAAGGAGATAATAAGTCATGGATGAGATACTATTCCTATTCCCAAATACAGGCTTGTTGGGCACAGTCATGTAACCCAATAATATTTTTAGACCTGCATGGGCCACCACAAAAATCTGACGCCCCAGTCCTAAATACGTAGGACTGAGTACGTAGATATGCCAGCTACATACATACGAAGAATATTCCAAAAAATGAAATCCTTGTACGTATACATAAGTTGTAAGAAATTTAGTAATTACAGGCCATAGTACCGAATAACTAATTTTATCCACATTACACACAAAAGATCTCAGATGTCCAGGTAGAATGTAAATAAACGAATCAAAAGATATAGCCGGGTGGAAACATATCCGCTACCAAACATCTATGAAAATAGTCTCAACTAAACTGGAGTTCGACCTCCTCAAATAGAAATAAAGGAAATAATAGATATCCACTACAAAGTCTCGAAGCATAGATAATTAACTAGATATCAGAAGGCGAAGCCTCATCGTCAACAAAGGATGGATTCTGTATCGAGTCGTACTCTCGGGGGAACTCATCTAAGTACGAAGAATTCTCCAGGTCCTCAGCGGGACGTAACAAGATACAGAAAGACAACATGCCATATAAACTATAAATTCAGAAAAGAATATGTGTGCAAAGGGGTGCCTAACCATATTACTGTGTTCATGTTTGTTAAGAACAAGCCTTCAACGCATGGGCACTTCTGGCTAATAATAGGATCCGGTATAGTCCCCTCTTGGGCACCAGTCATGAAGTCTGCTAATCATGCAAATATATCGGCAGTTATTCCTAACCGGTACGTCACATACGTATCGTTGGCCAGTCGACTATGCGAGTCCGTATCCTACATGTGACTCACAACTCATATAAGCATGTATCGAAGCTATATGAGATACTAATACCTCATGTTAATGGGTGGTCAACTAGTACTAAGTCCATGCAGAGTAAGAAATAAAAATCGTAAAACGACAAAATTCGTCGCTCACACCCAAGTGTGACTTGGACGCACAATGAAACAAAATATGTAGTATATAATACAAAATGAATATAAATACAGAATAAATTGTAAGAAAAGACAGAATATAATGGCATGTTTATCTTGCATGATGGTGGTACAAAGAATAGCAAGTCCAATAGTCAGAATCGTCAGCAATAAAAGTCAAGTCCCGCATCAGCTCCGGATGATGAAACAACATCACAAACAATTTGGTGTAAAAGATATGTATGTCCAAAAGATAAATTCTAGACAGGGGCAAAATCAAAATTTTGGGTCAAAACGATGTCCGTCGTTGGACCCATTTTGTACCAAAAAGTGTGCTAGTATCTACAGTCTTTAAAGTCATCAAACTACATATCTACAGAACTATTTTGAGAAGACAAGCCCAACCGTATATCCAAAGTTGGATTTCGGTGGGCCGTACATCATTTCGGGTCGCGGGCCCTCCAAAAAGGTATTCCGGTCGAGCTTCTCAGAATCGAACCAAACATGGCATACAAAACAAAAAATGATACTGTCCTGTTGGCACAAGTTTCGCCTCGAGACAATGAGTGTACACAAAGTTATGGCCTAGTTTGTAAAGTGGCCGATAAGGGGTATATCGATCGATATGCCTCCATTTCGTCGTGCACGCACAACAAAATTGAGTTCTATCAATTCCTACACGTCGAGAACATCCATACGCATCTTTTGATGCTTATAGGTTGCGACCACGTCGCTAGGTTTGTCGGGATGCATGCCGTATCAGAAAAGTTTTCTAAAATATTAAAGTTTTAAAAGCAATTTTTTTCTTGATCTACAACGATGAATAACTTTATATATTAACTGAAAAATAAATCTACAAAAAGGAAAATGATCCCATATAGGTTGTTTTTAACTGTTCCAAATTGGTTCTCGAAATCCTAAGTATTTGGGTCTGGAATACCCTTCCAAAATAGGGGTTTGGACTAACTTTACGTTTATTTTTGAACAGAATTACATCGACTTTACGTCGATTTCATGGGAGGTTTATGTTGTCATATTCAAATCCCTTAGGGGAATTCAAGAGGGTCATGTAGGGTATCTATAGAACTTTACAAAATCAAAATGACCAACAGGCTAGGAAGAAACTGTGTCGTGAAGGAAGGTACATTGCAGTCGGGTCGAACAAAGCCTCCTCTGTTCCCGGTCGGATTTGGATGCCTCGGCGGTGCTCCAGCAGGCTAGGGCTGGTTGCAGGTGGCTAGTGGTGTTCGCGAGAATGTCATTATGCTCGAGGGTCGCTGCTCCAAACTCGTAGGAATATTTTTTAAGGGTTTCCAAGGTTTCTATGGATAGGTTCGTATATATACCTCCAATCTAAAACTAAATTAAATTCAAATTCCTGTCGGGTTCAGATTAGGATTGAGGGGTTGATATCGTGGAGGTATTTTGGGCTTTCGAAATCCTTAGAAATCATTTGCTTGTGTGCGGGTTCTGGGGTCGGGGACCTCCGAGTACTGTAGCAACAGTACTCGATTTTTTAACTACACATCTATATATAACATTATATGGAATAACAATATGTTCATAATAAAAATCCAAGTAAATTTTGAAGGAATTTCCTAAAAATGTAACTCATTATTTATTTTCAAAAGAATTTGTGCAAATATAAGTAAAAATATTTTTAACTATTATTTAGGATTTAGGTATAAAAAGTTCATAACTTATTAACCAACTATTAATAAATATAAAAATGCAGAAAATATTTAAAAAAATAATAAAATTGATAAAAATGGGGGGTTTATACTACCCACTGGAATCTTCGAGCCTGGCTTATGGATTCGTACCGCAAGAACATGGTCCCTGCAATCAAATTGTGGCATAATGCTTCGTGTATTGAGTGGACGCTATTCATCACACAGGCAGGTAGTGCTAAAAGGAATGCCAGGGATGCACGCCTGTTGGGATTGAATTTTTCGGCACTCGAGGATAAAGTGCAGTGCCCATCCAGCAATAAGCCCGCCAATACCAAATGGACGGAAAAGGAAGCAAGCCCGGACTATCAACATTTGTAAGGGTTCAACGTATGTGAACCAAAAGCCGACAAAAATATGAAAATTAAAAGAAAACTATTCCTTCAATGATGAAGACATAGTGAAGCTCCTAAATGTACGGATGAAGGGCGAGAAGCGACAACTCCAGCCTCCCAAGCATCCTGATAAAGTAGAAAAGGTGGACAACCCAAATTACTGTTACTATCATCAGTACATCCACCACTCAACACGTGACTGCTACATTGAAGATCAGATTCAACGGCTCATTGACGCCAAGGTCAATTCGCTTGACTACGAGGACAAGACAGTCACCACCAACATGGTGGCCCTTCAATTCGGCAGCTTTCCGAAGATAGAAGCCTAAGACGGTGTCGTTCTTATCCCCAAGACAACAATGGAAGTGGTTAACCTTTCATCGGCCCATAATAATGCTTAGGGTCTCATCCTACTTACGATGTCGCAGTCATGATGCTGCCTATAACACGTTCTGTTAAGGGGAAGAAAACTAAGTCCTGATGTATGGTTTCTACCTCGACCGATGACACCCGGGTCACTACTCACTCAGCTCACCAGCGAGAGGACAATCGAGATTTAGAAGAGGAAGTACCTCCACCTGCTGTTATTACCGCACCTAATACTTCAGAAACAAGTCTAGCTTAACCTCCTATAGCAGATAAACAAAAGCAAAAAGAGGTTTGCTTTGACAAATCGCTAAAGAAAGACTTAGGAATGGGGTCGATCAAGCCCTATAACTTTGACATATGGCGTAACTTGCCAATACTCCAGCCAGGTTGTCACTCTTCGAGCTCATCCGTCTCTCCAAAAAGACTCGGGATGCCCTCAACGAGGCATTATGAATGTTGATTCATTTTTTACCCAAGTTCAACCGCCTAAGGAAGATACTGCTACTTGCCCACATTGTCACAACGTGGTTGAGACTATCCCAAACATCACTTTCACTCAGAAAGACATGTTGCTGATGAATAATCGGCATAATAAACCCCTGTACTATACATGATATATTGGTGCCATCAAGGTCGATCGCATCCACACGACCATAGCTCCTCTCTCGGCATAATCCCCCAGAGTTTACTCCAAACCTTAGGGATTCCTATGCATCGGCTGACCATAAACAAACACAATCAACAATTTCAATGCTTGAAAAAATGAGCCCTTGGACAATTTTCATCTGAAATGCCAGATTGGCGATCTCCAGATGGATGTGACTTGCTATGTCATTGATGCAGTTATTAATTACAATATTTTGGGTTCGACCATGGATTTATGATATATGATAGTACCCTCTACCCTCCATCAATATATGAATTATATGGCCAGCGACGGGACTATCAAGACCGAGTTCACTGACATTGACCCATTCTAAGGATTCGAAGCGTACTGCACTGACGATGATCTGTATAAATTAGTCCCCTGGAATAATAATGCCAATGATGCAGACGATAGCAAGGAGAAACTACATTGGAGAGCGCAGTGGTTGCTGAAGAACCACTGAGAGTTCGACTGAAGGAAAATCCTTTCCAAACATCAGTACCTCTTGTCGTCATGCTTTGGAGGAAGGCTCCTACTCCCTCATCTCTGACATCATCAACAACTAGTCAGGAACCTATTCGGATCAAGCTACCTCGAAAGGCCCCTAAAGTGATTCTGAAGTCACACGAATCTCTGGCCCATGTTCCCCTATGGTCAAGATGAAGCGGAAACCTTCTTCACCTTCCCCTATGGCGCCCCCGACATTACTAATGAGGAGTTAGGGGATTATATATGTGCCAATGCTGAGGCACCTTCTTAAATGATGTAATCCACGAGATAAAATTTCGTATTATTAGTAGAAAGCTATCATTGAATTACTCTTGTGCATAATGGAATACTATGTATTTCTTCGATAATGCTCTGTACATGCTACAAACAAAAGTGATAATCACTAATCTTGTAAGTCGAGTTGTCCCATCCTGAGACTCTTACTTTGTGATTCCAGAAAGAAAGAAAGACGAAGAACCCATCATCATTAGCCGAGTAGAACGTCCCCAAAGACTCATTCCGCCAAACCAGAATCCGATAACGGCAAGATGCAGCTCTACAGTTATACCACTCAAGCTAAGTACCTTATCCAGAAGATTGGGTTATGACTTGATCAGTGGCGAAGGTCTGAACTATGGCAAAGGTCGACGCCTCCCTTTACGACTTTGTGTTCTAAAAGAAAAGTCTCAAAACTACTACCAGCGTACTCGTCGGGGGTTGGATTATGTTACACCCACAACAACCTCAGAGGGTTCGGAGCCGGAGGTCATGATGCACTCGCACTCATCCGATTCTTCATCCTGGGATTCTGATAATAGTATCGGACATGCTTTCAAGAAGATATTGTTAGTCAATATGGACTTACAAATCCCTAGTGGAGGAAGACCAAATGCTGGAATTCTTCGAGGAAGAACCCTGGGCTCAATGCCTAGGATCACAATAGAAGTGGCACTTTGAACTGTGAGAGCCTCCTTCTGAAGACGAAGTCCTTCATATTGACCTAGGAGATGAGGCTTCACTGAAACCCATCTTTATTAGCAAATGCTTAAAGGGAGAAGTTAAAGAATCTTTGATATAGCTCATCCAAGAGTACATCGATATCTTAGGAGCTACGAAGATATGTCAGGCTTAGACCAACAAGTCGTAATGCATCGGCTTAATATTATGCCCAATGTGAAGACTGTTAAGCAGCAACAGCATCGCCTTCGTCCCAATATTATGGATGCTATCGAGAAATAAGTTGACAAACTCATAGACATTGGCTCCATTCAGAGAAGAAACATCTAGATGGGTGCCAATATCGTTCCTATCACCAAGAAGAATGGAAAGATTCGAGTCTGTTACACTTCAGAGATCTCAACTCGACCTTACCAAAAGACAAGTTTCCCTTTAGATCACTGACGTGATGATTAACAATACTTGTGTCTTTCAACGTATATTCGTGGATGGATTTTTGGGCTACAACCAGATTAAGTATTCCCTGAAGACAAAATCATACTTTATTTTATACTCCAAAAGGAATCTACTATTACATAGTAATTGTTTGGTTTGAAAATACTGGGGCGATCTATCAGTGGGCTATGAGCACTATATTCTGTGAACACCTTCGAAAAATGGTGGAATATTATGTCGATGACATTGTCGTTAATAGTAGAAGGAAATCCAACCATCTAGATGACTTGAGGATGTGTTCGACTTAATGTAGATACATCGGCTGAAGATGAACCCAACCAAGTCTTTTCGGGGTTTCCAATGGCAAGTTCTTGGGTTTATCGTCGCAGCTAAGGGTGTTCACATTGACCCTGAAAGACCAAGGCAATCTTGGATATGGATCCCTCAAAGAACCTCCATAAGCTTTGAGTCCTACAAGGACGCTTCGATACTTCAGAAGATTCATAACAAATCTCTCTGGGCGATGCCAACACTTTCCCAGGCTAATGAAGAAAGGGGTTTCTTATGTCTGAACTAAAGAATGCCAGCGGCATTCGATGACATCAGAAATATCTTACCAGTCCCCCAGTCCTAGTACCTCTGGTGGCAGGAAGACCCTTCTTACAATATGTCCAAGCCATGGACTGTTCTTTGGGTGCTTTGCTAGCCCAGAGAAGCATCGAAAGCCATGACCAGGCAATCTATTACCATAGAAAGACTATGATTGGTGCTGAATATTGGTAAATCCTGTTGAAAATGAGTGTCTTGCCCTGGTATTTGCTATCCAGAAGATACACCATTATGTGGCCGGATAGACGATTCACATCATCTCCAGAGTTAACCCCCTTAGAGTCCTTATGTCTAAGGCAGGGGCATTAAACTCACGTTTAGCCACATGGGCAATCTTGTTATCGCCCTACGACCTGGTGTTTGTCCTACAAAAGATGGTAAAGTAACATGCATTGGCCGATTTTATGGTGGCACATCCTGTCCTGAAGACTTTAAAACTCTATGATGGTATCCGAAACGAGGTCCTGGAGTCTAATACTGTTACCGATAATCTCGTCGAATGTTTATTTACGGTGCCTCAAAAATAGGCCCCAAAGACAAAATCATTGCTGGAGTCGGAGTAGTCCTTGTCACTCCTGACGGTCTGGTTATCCACCATACATATTCTCTATGGAGTCATGCACTAACAATGTGGCGGAAGATAAAACCCTCATTAACGGGCTCCAGCTCGCTAAGCAACTGGGTGGACTACGTTAAAGCCTATAACGACTCAAAAATGATAATAAATCAGGTTAGAGGCCAGTACGAGGTCCGAATAAGGATTTGAACCCCTATTATCAGGCGACAATCGACATCATCTCCACCTTTACAGGGTTCTTTATAGAACATGTACTTCGATTGAAATATCTAGAGGCCGACTCCCTCGTCGGTCTCGTCGCTTCACTGGTAACTCCTGTCAGAACCCAACACTTCGTCGCCGTGATGGAACGAGAGTTGGTTTGCCCAAAGAATAACCTACATATATGTCTAAGCTACTCAGTGCAAACAGATACCAATATTGACATTCCAGATTGGCGATTCCTGTTTATAGACTATACAGTCTATGGCATCCAACCCGATGACTTGAAGGAAGCCACTTCTATCAAAAGGCGCTGGCTTTGATTCTATTGTGACATAGCTACCATAATGTTGTACCATCATTCATATGACGGACTCTTCCTACAATGTCTATTTAATTTTGAAACTGAAGAATCACTCTGGGAAGCACATGATGGTACCTGTAGAGCTCACCAGCTTGTGTGGACCCAAACTGGATCGCAGTCAACAAGATTTACATAATTAACAAACTGATATCTGATATGGTCCAATATGACACATCAAGTTAAAGACATAACATCATCTATGATTCAATTCAACGCATCAAGTTCAAGACATACATCGTCTACAAGATGTTACATTACAAATGTACTTGTTCTCAGTTCATAATTTTTTATTTTTCTGTCTAGGAAAATTTACCTTGAGTCGCACTATGTCATCACAATCCCTAGACATACTTCTCCAAACTCCACCAAATAAAACAAACTAATTCGTGAACCAATCCAAACGACCCTTGCCTATATAGGGCTTCTGGTCTGACGTAAACAGAATTCAGGCTGAACTCTGCCTAAGGTAGAACTCAGGCCGAACTCTGCCCCCTTAAAATCGACAACTTAATTTATAGGGCCTCCTTGCTGTAAGCTGTCCAACGTTCAAATTTTTGAATATATGGACAAAACTATGCCCGAACTCTGCCTCCCCTGGCTAGTATAAATAGAGCTTGATTTCTCTCATTTTAAATTAACTCTTACTCTCATTCTAAGCCTTATATGCTTCAAGTATTACTCTTCCAATCTCCTAGACACAAAACTTCCTAAGCCCCAAGGTGCTTAGTACGATTCAGTTAGAAGTTCTATATAAGAGTTAAAAAAAGTCACGTAGAAAATTTTATGTTTCGCATCTACAAAGTTGTAAGAAGTTGGCGTGCTTCTGACTAAAGATACGTGTGTACCCAATTTCACAAATAGTGGAATTCAATTCTGACTAAGAGTTATCAGGCCTGGACTAGTCCTCCATGAGGAAAACCAGGTTATATCACTGTTTTTGTGTGTGCTCTTCTAATTCTCTTATACTTTTTGTATTATTACTCTCGATTATATATTCTTTTACTAGTTGCTTCTGGACTTAGTATAGAGTTTATTTTTAACTGACCATTATAGACACAAACTTTATTCACCCTCCTCTAATGTTGCCTACATGTTACATCAATTGGTATCAGAGCTCTGGTCTCTTGATAAAGGATTAACACTCTAGAGTTGATCTATGGCAACAACACAACCCATTTTCACCAACAATGGTGAAGGACAGTCCACTCATAGGCCACCCCTATTTGATGGAACTAACTTCACTTACTGGAAGACAAGAATGTGTTTCTATCTAAAATCTCTAGACTTTTACCTATGGACAATAGTTACAAATGGTTATAAGAAGCCTACTAGAATTGTAGTTGATGGAAACCTCACAGAGAAATCTTATGACAAATATACTGATCTAGAAAAAAAATAGGCTAGTCCAGATGCTAGGGCTATTAATGCTTTCTTCTGTGCTATAGACAGGACTTAATTCAACAAGGTATCTAAGTGTACCACTTCACATGAAGTATTGAAGCTTCTAGAAGTGACTCAAGAAGGAACCACTCAAGTTAAAGAATCAAAAATCAGTCGACTAACAGGGAGTATGAAGCATTCAAGATGAAGCCCAACGAGACGATCACATAAATATTCACCAGATTTCTCAACATCGTCAACCCTTTATCATCCTTGGAAAGAACTACTCCAACCATGAGAAGATACTCAAGGTGCTAAGGGGTCTGATGAAGAATTGGAATCCCAAAGCCACGATAATCATCGAAGGCAACGATCTCACTACCAAGTCTCTGGAGACTTTGATGGGCAAACTAATGATGCATGAGCTCGACCTCAAGGATTTTGAAGAAACTGCTCCAAAGGAAAAAATAAATCGCTCTAAGAGTTCATCGCCGAAAGACTACTCCAGATGAAACAGACGTTGATGACTCGAAGGTGATGATCAAGCGCTCAGGGTTCGCAACTTCAAGAACTTCCTACGATTCAACCAAAGGAAGAAGGAACAACACAAAGACGACGATGAAGAGCCTATCTGCTTCGGTTGTAAGAGGGGTATGTCAAGAAAGACTGCCCTATAGCAAAGAAAGAGCCGATATAAAAAATCATACAAAAGGCCATCCTCTTGAAAGTATGCCAATACAAGCATTTGGCACGAAAGCGAAGCCAGTGACTCAGAAGAAGAAGAGGATACTCCCTAAGATATTATAAACGTCTGCCTAATGGCAATGTCGACAAGGTAACAAATGATCCACTTGATGACTTTACTTTTGATGACTTGGAGTTGCTTTTAGTGATCTACTTGAAGATCATAAGAAATTGCTTAGTAATACAAACACGCAAAGGATAAGATCAAGTCTCATGAAGCTGAGATTCATAGACTATCTTGCTTACTTGATAATGTTAGAGGCACATCTTCTACAGATAACACTGAGGAGTTATCCAAGCTTAAATTAAGCTTACACGATGCTGAATCACGTATTGAAACAAACACATGATCTTACCATACTCAATAAAGAACTTATGAAAAAGAAAAAGAAGTACAATAGTGCAGCTGTAAGAATTAGTGCTTTGACTTCCAAATATGATAAAATGTATATTGCCTCTAAAAGATTGGCGATCAGGCTAGGCAAACTGGTTATTCAACCTCAAACTCAGTCCCACAGTCATAGCACACACACGAGACACAAGACTACTCAACACAAGAGTACATAACATAAGAAAAACACATATACATGTTGCACACAAACATGCTTTTATGTATACATATTCTCATGCACATAATCACCCATGCATAGACATCTTTATCATCCTGCTCCTAACACGAATATACATGCTACATGTCACTACTTGGCAAGTATGGACACACTTCCCATAATGTAGATTTAGAAGATGATTTAAAATTGTATGCATGGGTACCGAAGGCTAATATTTTAGGACCCTCAAGAATTTGGGTACCAAAGGTACATCTACTCGTAGTGTAGGTGGACCTTCCTTCATCTTCTAGAAGCAAATGGATTCTCGATAGTGGTGCTCGCGACATATGACTGAAAATGCAAATCTTTTCGCAACACTATCGATGAAAAGGGAAGGATATGTATCCTTCGACAATAATCTAAAAGGTTATTATAGGTAATGGTACCATTGTTAATCCTCCTTTCCTGTCATTAAAGATGTCTGTTTAGTAACAGAGTTAAAGCATAACTTGCTCAGCATTATCATCTTGCTGATAATGGATATGATATTAACTTTGGAAAAATAAATGCTTTATATATGATAGATCATCTGGAGACATCGCCTTTGAAGGAATAAGAAAGATAACATTTATATATCTATCTCTCGAAAGAGACTAAAATGCAGAAAGATACCTCTACGCTCACAATAATGAAAGGTTACTATGGCATATGCATCTTGGACATGCAAACATGGATGCCATATCAAGACTCTCAACCAAGATGCTAGTAAGAGGACTACCGGAGATCACATTCAAAAAGGACGATATGTGCCGAATGTGAGAAAAATGAGGCAAGAAAATCTTTATTTAAATCCATCAACTCTGTAAGTACTACTAGACCTTGCAACTTCATATGGATTTGTTTGGTTAGTAGAGTAGCCAGTCTTGGTGGAAAACTCTACGCCTTTGTGATTATCGATGACTTTTCTCATTTTACTAGGGTTTCTTTCTTTCAAACAAAAGTGATACTATTTATGTTTTCGAAATTTATGCCAAAAAGGTACAAAATAAAAAAGGCTTCATGATTATTCGAATCAAAGTGATCATGGGCAAATTCAAAAACTCTGATTTTAAAAAGTTTTGTGATTTAAATGGATATAATCATGAATTTTTTGTCCTAGAACTCCCCAACAAAATGGTGTTGTAGATCAAAAGAATAGAACTCCTGGTGATATGGCCAGAGTGATGTTGAATCAATTTTCATTTCCGAAATATTTTTGGGCATAAGTTGTAAGTACAGCATGCCATGTCTTGAATAGGGTTTTGATTCGACCTATTTTAAAGAAAACTACGTATAAAATTTGGTTTGGTAGAACTCAACTATTTTTTATTTTAGAGTATTCGGTTGTCGCTGCTTTATCCTGAATACCAAAGACAACTTAGGCAAGTTTGATGCCAAAGCTGACGAAGTATTTTTCTTGGTTATGCTGCCAAGAGTAAAGGATACAGAGTGTTCAACAAATGCTCCATGATTGTTGAAGAATTTGCTAATGTTACTTTTAATGAGAATAATAGTTCAGGAACTGTTCCTGATGACGACGATGACGTATATATTAAATCAATAACTCCTACCCTAAGAATACAACATCTGGAACTAGTTCTCTGGATAGCTTACCAAAGAAGCTTCGCTTCACACCAGAACATCTAAAAAACTTAGTAATATATGAGGTATCTAGAGAAGTAGGTACTCTTTCATCTATTAGGGATTCTATAGCTAGCACTGCTTTTATATCCTAAATAGAGACTAAAAATGTTTTAGAAGCTTTTTTTGATGAATTTTGGATCTGCAATGCAAGAAGAACTCAACCAATTCGAAAGAAATTAGGTTTCGGAACTTGTTCCTAAACCTGCCGACCATTCGATCATTGGTACTCGATGGGTTTTTATAACAAAGTTAATAAGGACGGTCTAGTCACACGTAGCACGTCTCGTAGCTCAAGGATACAACCAAGAGGAAGGTATCGACTACGATGAGACGTACGCTCCTATTGCACCGCTTGAATCAATCCACATGCTTTGTGCCTTTGCAAATTTTTAAAACTTTAAACTCTTTCAAATGGATGTCAAAGTGTTTTTCTCAATGGTTTTATTAAAGAAAAGTTTTCGTAAAACAACCACCTGGTTTTAAAAACTATAGATTTCTGATCATGTTTTCAAGCTTAAGAAAGCTCTTTATGGCCTCAAACAGCGCCTCGCGCTTGGTATGAACGTCTAAGCACTTTCTTACTTGAAAATGGCTTTTCAAATGGGAAGATTGACACGACATTTTTTTAAAATCTATTGATGACACAATTCTATTAGTGCAAATTTATGTATAGACATTATCGTTGGATCTACTAATAAGGTATTATGCCAATAATTTGCTAAGTGTATGCAGAATGAGTTCGAATGAGCATGATAGAGGAACTTAACTACTTCATTGGATTGTAAGTCAAACAAAACTCACAAGGAGTTTTCATCTGTCAATTAAAGTATACAAAGGATATGCTGAAGAAATTTGATCTTGACAACATCAAACCAATCAGTACTCCGATGGCTACAACAATGAAACTAAAACCTGATTAAAGTGGCAAACCAGTTGACAACGTAAGTATCGAGGTATGATTGGTAGTTTACTCTATTTAACTACTAGTCCTTGATATTTTGTTTAGTGTTTGCCTATGTGCTCGTTATCAAGCCAACCCTAAGGAATCACACATGAGCGCAGTTCAGCATATCTTTCGATACCTTAAAGGTACTGTTACAGTGGGCTTATGGTATTTTACTTAATTGGTTATTCGGATGCTAATTTTGCTGGATGCAAAGTCGACCGTAATAGTACCAGCGGCACATGTCATTTATTAGGCAAAGTCTTAGTCTCTTGGTTTAGCAAAAAGTAAAACTCTGTCACACCATCTACAACCGATGTGAATACATAGCTGCAGGACGTTGTTGTGCTAGATTTTATGGATCAAGCAAACCCTTGCAGATAATTTATCTTTTAAGCACATTCCTATATTCTATGATAATACTAATGCTATTAACTTGACTAAGAACCCAATATGTCACTCATGCACTAAGCATATAGAAATACGATGCCACTTTTTAGAGATCATCAATGGCAAGGCACTATTAATCTAGAATTTATTGACACTGATCATCAGATAGCAGACTTTTTACTAAATAACTAGCCGAAGAGCGTTTTAACTTTTTTCGTCAAGAATTGGGAATCTTGGATGAAAACACCATACATAAGTCTTACCTGCCCAATACTTGTTAAATCAGATCCATATGTTGTATTATTTTGGGTACAAGCCGAAAGGGTCCTTCTGTCAACAAGGCATAAAAGCATAAGCGATACGGTGCCAAGTGCTTCGGACTACCGTTAGCTGGGATGCCCCTACATCTAACCTGAGACGATTCACATATACTGAATAATGATTCACAAGTCCATCGCATGTTCTACTTATGGCCCATAAAATCCATTATTTTTAATTCTAGACTCTAGTTATATTTTCTGCTATGTTTTTTATTTTTATTTCATATGTATGACTGAAGTTTCTTCTACTGGATTAAAAACTGCTAGTTTTCTCTATTACAGTTTGGATATGGTTATGTTGTGCCCTTTCTTTCTTCACTTTGTCTATCTTTAATCCTATTATGGGGGAGCTATGAATTATTTTGCTAAATGACAAAGGAGAAAAAATAGTAGCATACTTTGTGATATTTGATACGATATTGTATGTACATTGTATCGGTCTGTTGTGCTTGGATAAAACCTTTGTACTAGGATGGGATTATTCTTTTACGGGGAGCTATTTTATACGTGCAAATTATATTCTCTTTGAACATGTTAGGTATGAATATTGAGACATACAAATATTATTTTGTCAATTATCAAAATAGGGAGATTGTTGATCTAAACTGGATCACAATCAACCTAATTTAGATAATTAACAAACTGATATCTGATATGATCCAATACGACACATCAAGTTCAAGACTGAACATATTTATGATTCAATTCAATGCATCAGTTCAAGGCAGACGTCGTCTACAAGCTGTTACATTACAAATGTACTTTTTCAGTCTGTAATTTTTAATTTATTTAGTCTAAGAAAATATACGTTGAGTCATAATGTGTCATCTAAACCCCTAGACATACTTCTCCAAACTCTACCAAACAAAACAAACCAATCCCTGAACCAAACAAATCACCCACACCCATATAGGGCTTATGGTCTGAGGTTGACAGAATTCGAACAGAACTCTGCCTAAGGCAGAACTCGGGCCGAACTCTGCCCCATTAAAATCTGTAACCTGATTTTTAGGGCCTACTTGCTACAAGCTGTCAACGTTCAAATTTTTGAATATCTTGGAATAAACTATGCCGAACTCTGCTCCCCTGGCTAGTATAGATAGAGCTTGATTTCTCTCATTTCAAATTAACTCTTACTCGCATCTTCTAAGCCTTATATGCTCTAAGCCTTACACTTCCAATGCCCTAGCCAAAACTTCCTTAGCCCCAAGGTGCTCAGTACGATTCAGCTAGAAGTTCTGTACAAGAGTTGAAAAGAAGTCACTTGAAAAATTCTAAGTTTTGCATCTGCAAAGTTGTAAGAAGTTGGCATGCTCGTCTAACTAAAGGCACGTGTGTACCATATTTCATAAATAGTGAATTTCAATCACGAGCAAGTGTTCTCAGGCCTGGATCCTCTACGAGAGAAACCAGTTTATATCGTTGTGTTTGCATGTGCTCTTCTAAACTTATACATTCTTATTACTCTATGATTATATATTCTCCGTAGTTGCTTTTATACATAGTATAGGTTTATTTTTAACTGGTCATTATAGACATAAACTCTATTCACCCCCTAGAGTTGCCAACACATTACTTCAGCCTGGTCCTAACTGTAAGACTAACTGTGTCACATGGGCTACTACTAGCCCACCATAATGGCAGATGTTGTTGATGATGCTAAGAAGTCATGTATGTCAGTTCATGCTGACTTTATCTACCAACCTGCTGAGCCTGTACCCTACTACAGCCATCTAGCCATTTGAAGCATGGGAAATGGATATCATCGGTCGATCAGTCCTCCATCCTCCAAAGGATACAGTTTATTCTCTCCATCATCGACTATTTTTCTAAGTGGAAGGCAATTCCATTATCCGAGGTAAAGACCTTGAATGTGATCAGTTTTGTCAAACATCACGTTATCTACCGCTTCGGAGTTCCTCGAACGATTATTCAGGACAATGGCCCTGAGTTCGTGAACCTCATGTTCCATCGATTTGTGATAAAATTGAATACAGAACGTAGCATCGACAGCCTACAATCCTACGGTAAATGGACTGGCTGACGCATTCAACAAGACTATCATTAAGTTGCTCAAGAAGGTCGTATCTTCTAATAAGTGCGACTGGAATGAAAAATTCGATAAATGTCTATGGACTTACCGTACAACTGTTCAAGCGCCACCACAATACGCTATCTCTCTCGTCTACGGAGTGAGGCGATACTCCTATGAAGATCCAAATTTCGTCTCTACGGGTAGCCTCGACAACCAGCAGATAGATGAAGACAATCATATTATCGGATATAAGAGTTGGAAGGATTAGACGAAAAGCGTTTGCTAGCTCAGCAGCGTATCGAGCTGTATCAAGCTCGAATTTCTGGGACCTTCAAAAAAGGTCAAGGAAAGAACATTCCAGGTGGTGACCTTGTCTTATCAGTCCGAAGACCGATGGTGATGACTCATAAGACACCAGGCAAATTCAAACCCGAGTGGAAAGGACCGTTTGTCATAGAGACGGTCTATTCCAATGGTGCTTATCGGCTTGCTAAACCTAACAACGATTTGCTAATGGTGTCGATTAATGGCAAATTTCTAAGAAATACTATGTTTGAGGTTTAATCAACATGTATTTTCACATCCTCAGCAAGTTTATGGATTCAGCCAATTAATTCATCCATTTCTCATTTTACCAGTAGAAAACCTCCATGTCCATATTACCTCTGAGTCATTTTCTATGCCCCAATGAAATTCATGTCTATCATGTCCATATTATCTCAGCATAGATATTGCCCTATCGCAAACCTCGGGTTGTTATTTTTATCTATAGAACATTCACGTCCATAATACCTCTGAGTTGTTCTATACATCTCCATGGAGTCTATCCTTACCATGTTCACATAACCTCTGAGTAAAAAAGTTCTACCATGAGATTCTGTGTTTACCATGTCTATATACCTCTGAGTAAACACCCCATAAAAGTATCCTTGGAAGAATTACGCTACTACAATTCTTGACAAATGGACAAGCAAAAAGTAAAACCAAGATTTTTATTCATGAAAAAGAAATGTTTTCTTTCTTTACTACAAAAAGCCTTTCAAAAGAGAGAGGAAAAAATAAAGGACATTAACATTGCTATTTAAAATGACCGACGCATAAGTTCGTCAATTCGTCTCCTCAAAAGGCAATCCTAGGCCCAACCATCTATTTGGCTTGGCGCTATGCTTCTTGCCATCAGGCTGCCTCATCCTTCAACTGGAATATGCTCTGGTATGCGATCTCTAGCTCTACCTAACAAGCACCAATACTCTCCTTCTCTCGAGCTAAGGTCTCAGATCGTTGGCGAAGGAACCCCTGCTGGTCTTTTGAATTCTCCAACTCACTCTCGGCAAGGGCCAATAGCTTTTCCAAAAGTCAAATTGTTCCCAGAGGAATTCACACTGTTCTTTCAAAGTTTTTTGGTGACAGACTTGGACTTCTTCAGCAGTAATCACCTCTTCAACCTCCACTTCAATCTCAACAATCCTGTGAGCAAGAGCCCCTCGCCTCTGTTTATGCTGGAAAATTTCAACAGCCATTTTCTCTAGTTTTGTGTCCACAAGGGTCGAAAGGTTGCGCTCAAGACCTTGCAGCTCCAGGACCGTAGCTTCTAATTATGCCAAAGAAGCCTCTATCGTATCCGCTTTCGGCTCATACCCCGAATACTCGTGCAATACTACCTGTTGGGCTTTTACCACAGACCGAACCCGCCCAAACGTCTGGTTATAATAGAAAATGACCTCTATATGTCATTTAAAAGTATTGTGAATGGTGCCCAGGATAAGGATGGCGTAATAATCATTATCAGCTATAGTCATCGGGGTCATCGGAGTTACTGCGGTAAAAGGTCCTAGAACAGCAATGGCAGAGGTAATAGCAGTCACCGCCACTACATGATGAAAGGGTACGTCCGATGCTTGTGGTGCCATGACTAAGACAGAGACAATCAATGGAATGGTGACAGAAGTTTTCGATGCCGTCTGATCCAGCCCCTGCATTATTGTTTCAGAAGTAGCCCTATGTGTGGTCCTCCATGGAACATATGTTGAATCGAAACTTTCTGGAGGAGTGGGCCCCTCCATCTGATCGGAGATAATTGCCATGCCCCCAGCAGACAAAGGTGTGTCGACTACTTCAGCGGCTGACCTATCTGTCCGATCTTCGATGCCTTCTTCGACCAACTTATCAATTGGCTATCCAGTGGCTACCTCAACCGGCACTTTAGCGGCTACCTTGACCGGCTCTTCGACGGTCCCTTCGGTCGTCGTGTTAATGATCGCATCTTCAATGGCCTCCTCGGCTGCCGTTTCCATAACCATATTGATCGACTCTTTAATGGCCTCGTCGGCCTCCTTGATTCCTGCTTCAAAGGTCGCATCGGTCGACTCTTCAATGGCCTCGTCGGCCTCCATGGCCTCTTCAGCTTCCGCGTCAATAGTCGCATCGGCGACTCTTCAATGGCCTCCACAGCCGTCGTTCCTATGACCACATCGGCCAACTCTTCAAGGACCTCTTCGGTCACCTCCATAAGGGCCTCATGAACCAATATTTTAAAGATTTCCTTGGCTGCTCTTCTGTAGTCTTTCTGGCCGGCTCTTCAGTGGTCTTCTTGACCGGCTCTTCAATGGTCTTCTCGATCGGCTCGTCATCGGTCTCCATGACCGGCTCTTCAATGGTCTCCTCGACCAGCTCTTGAGCCGTCTTCTCGACCAACTCTCTAATGGCCACCTCGACCAAAACTTTATCTGCTACCTGATCCCCCTTACTTCCCTGAACATCGACGACCTTTTAGCCACTTCATTAGTATGAAGGAGAGGTTCACATCATCCAAGGGATAAAGCGATCATCTTCAGATCGGATTCCTATAGTTGTATTTCCATAATTCAATTGTAATCTTCTTACAAAGTTTGTGAAATAAAGAATACTTTTGTTTTTGCAAACAATTGGTGTACAAGAAGTATATATGAGGGCTCAAAACTGAGTGCACATGAATTCCACATAAAGGCTCTTCAAAGGGGTACACATGAAGTATAGGTTATACATGAAATACATAACAAACATGACCGAACATGAGAGCACATGAGAGTACACGAGCGTGCATGAACGAACATGAAGCACATGAGAAACATGAATAACATGAGAGGGAGGAATACATGATGTACATGAAACACATGACATGAAGTATCCGATCCCCCCGAGGGGGATAACATCTTAATGTAGGGATCCATATAGTACCAATCCGTGATAATATCGTGACAGCATCAAATAATGTAATCTAGAGCAGGAATATAATCCTAAGCAAGTTATGAAATGATCAGAGAATGTGCTCGCCTGGTATCTGAATATCTGTGAGAATATACTATCCGAGATGAGGTATCTGACTCCTATTTAGAGCAACACAAGTTAAGACATATAAATGGGATGATAGATGAAATGTACAATGTCTGTTGTCTAGGTCAAACTAGACTAAAGTCAACATTTGGTCAACCCTAGTCAACTACACTAGTCAAACTTGGTCAACTAGGTCAAGTCCTAGCCCAATAAGTCTAACATGTCTCACTAGGCCTAACCAAGCCTAGTCTAGCATTCCGAGCACAATCACAACGCAACAAGTTATCCAGTATACATGTTTACATATACATAAATATATACTATATAAGGCATACTTATATAGAGGAAATTCATCTATGGCTATATGCCCTCATATATATATTCACATGTATATTCATACACACATATTACATATATATTACATACAATATATATATATATATATAGGCATACAAATATTAAGGGATTACATTGTATTCATGCAAGGGGGTTTATTGAAATGTGACATGAGGGATAAGGGGTAAAGTGCATTTAAACCTCCTTAGAGTTGCCTCGTTCGCAAAATAAGACCTTTTAGAAAAGTTAAGCAGTTTGCACCTCCCGCAAAACCGATTTTGCTCGGAAATCCCCTTTCCGTCAAAATGACGTTAGAAGTTGCCGTTAGATCCCATATTTTGGAAAAAAAAATGTGCACTACCCAAAATACCCCTAATGCTTACATTGTAGCTGCTGCTGGCTCTCTTTCATTTTCAATATATAAGAATGTTTGTTTGAAACATAAAACCTAAGCTTTGTATTTTCTATTTTTTGACCGGTTGGTTGGAAGGAAAAATAATATTTAATTTTTTTACATTCCTTTTTTTTTTTACTTATTTGCTCTCATTTAATGTGTTGAAGCTTTTTTTTACCTACAGATCTCAAATCCAACTGCAAATTTTTTTATATTCCATTTTTTACTTATTTGCTCTCATGTAATATTTGAAGCTTTTTTTACTTATTTCTTTTTTCTCAAGACGTTCAAATATAAATTATGGAAGAATAATTTATTGCTATTGTGGATTAATTAGCCCATTGTAACCTTTATTGACACCAACAAATCCTGGAAGATGATTCTACGGGAGTGCAAATTTTTCAACAATTTCTTGTGATTTTTTACTATGGGAGGATGAGAAACCGGACCATGCTTCGACATACATGTTTTACAATTTATTTTTGGATTTTTGACACTTTTAGTAATATTTAAGTTATTTGTTTAAGTAAAACATGTGATGAAAATAAATTTGTACCAAGATTTACAATTTTAGTTAGAATTAATAAATAAATAATTACGATAATAGTCATGACTAATAAATTATTAAGTAAGACTATAATGATGATTATAATGATGATTACTAAATTATAATTAAAATTATTATAATATATAAATATTAACTATAATTATAATTAAGATTAAATTATTATTAATTATATTATAATAAAATTGTAATTAATAAATTATTAACTAAGATTATAATTATTAATTGATATTAATTATATAAAATATTAAATAATATATATTAGTTACAGTTATCTAGCTCCAAATACGGTTTACCAAACATGCCGTAAGTTAAATGGCTGGATAGTTCAGGACTAACTGGACATTTGTTAAAAGATTTATTTTCCTGAAAAAATTTAAGATGAAAACATACTATTTAGATTATGAACATTTATTTTCGAAAATGACGTCAAGCATGAGAATTCTATCTTTTTAAGAACGGAAGGTTATTTTTAATAATCTTTTTAATATCTTGTTTTTTGTTTCCATTTTTTTAGTTCTTATTTCATTTTTTTCAACTTTTTAATAATCTTTTCTAGTTTTTTAAGAGTGGCTTTTATTTTCAAATTTGTATAGTTTTTGTTTTTGTCTTTTTTATTATTTAAGATTTATCCTCATTTTCTGTTTTTTTGGAATATTTTGTCTATTTTTTATTTATTTCCATATTTTAATAGTATTTTTTGTTTTTTATTTGGTATTTTTTTCCAGTTTTTCATCATTTCTATTTTTTAACAATTGATTTTTTTTGTATTTATCAGTTTTGTTTTTCCCAAAATATTTATATATTTGTTAAATAAAAAATAATTTATGACAAAATAATTTTAAATAAATTTATCCACTTTTTTGACGGAACTAACCGTTTTTAACATGTTAATATTAATTTAAATAATTTTAATAAATAATTTTACTAGCAAAGTCCATTTTTCCTTTGTTAATATTTATCCACTTTTTAACAAGTATTTTTGTGTAACCGTTTTTAACAAAATAATTTTAGAACTAACCGTTTTTAACAAGTTAATATTAGATAGCCCAGGGGTAAAATGGTCAAAACAACCCCATTTTAACACCCGTTAACAGAAAAGTTAGCGGAGGGGGTGATTTGAGCATTTTCGTAACCTTTTGGGTTTTTCGGATCAGCGAGTCTTTATTTGCATTTTCGTGACATCTAAGGAGGGTTTAAATGTACTTTACCCTGTATGAGGGTTTCATAGAGTATTGGATTACATAGGCTCAGCCATTAGTGTCAAGTGGGGTTATGTTAGGCAAAGTTCAGACATGCATAAAGGGGTCATGAAATGTGAAGGTTAAAGTTAACAGCACTGTGTCAAAGTTACATGCTAGAGTTAATCCCATGTGTACAAGTGTCCAGGTTTGGATTAACAAAGTGTACAGGGGTTTAACATGGGAAGAGAGGGGCTGTTGGACTGACCCGATAGTCCCTCTCTGCTTTTGAGCCTGAGTCTTAGCTTCCAGTTAATATTCATATACAAATATACATGTATTTCATTTATACATATCTTCATATATATATACATTATCAACTAGTCCCAAATCAATCATTCAATCTAAACCTATTCTCAGATTCAGAGTTGAACCTAACTTTGTTGATCCTTGAAACCAACATCAGATTTCAACCCAACCTAAATCTCAGGTTTTTTCATAAAGTGCATGAATGTGTGTGTGTGAATATAGCAGAAAACAGCGTGAATTTGTGTCAATGTCTCAGTTTTAATGTTCCTGTGTACATGTGGGTGTATATATCATAATGTGTGTGTGTGTAACCTAGATATAGGGTGTCAAGTGTCCTCAGTTTTTGTGTGTGTGTGTCTACAGATTTTTGGGTGTTCAATCACAGGTTAACAGGTTTCAGTACTGTTTATAATCAGTGTGGCAACCTCAGATTTTTAGTGTAAATCATCAATGTGTTCTTAGCAATCAAACCCCAATGCAAAATTGAAAACCCATCATTAACACAACCAAAATCCTAATGCAAACTAAATCTCAGCTATATACATAAAATATAACATGGTATTTTAATCATCAAGTCAGTAAAACACAATTAAATCTCAGAAAATTCAGTTTACAGTTTTTGAACTACTCTCATATCTCAGGTTCATATCAATTGTTAACATTCAATAATTCAAATTCACAACCAACCAACAGTGATCATATATAAATGGATAATTCATATATCCAAAACCAAACCCAATTTCAAAATCACAAAGTTGGTTTGAAATTAAAACCCAAATCCCAGTTTTCGAAATATCAATACAATAGAAAACAGGGAACCAAGTATTAGTAAAAATTCATTTCGAACACAAATGAAATCAATTCTTATGTGAAACAAAGACAAGTGTACAGTCGTTTTCTCTATATGTTGACATGTCAGGGGAGTATTTGTGTCCAACCAAATGGACACAAACGTGTCCAAAACAAGAAAATCGAAGTATCAGAAAAATACAGTCAAGCATCCACGTGCACGCGTGTCGTGGCCTCGTACACACGACACACGACACACGAGGCCCTATGCTCGTGTCCCTGTGTTCGCCCAACATAAGGAAACACATTCGTGTCCCTGACACGTCATCACGACGTGTCTACGAGGGACACGAAGCCCGTGTCAGAAGCCAATGTTCGTGCGGAACAGTGCAATGTAAGATCGGTGCACTCGTAATTTCATGTCCGACACGACACAACGTGTCCTGAAACTCGAGGGGGGTCTATCAGTGATGGCCCCCACCTCTGTGCCAAGTGGCACGTGTCCACGTGGTCTACATAGGAAGAATTTGGGCTCGGGAAGCAGGGCATGTGGACGGGGTCTTTGCACGTGTGTGCATGTTCAATTTCGACACGAAAATGACACAATCTCCAACTCAGTCTTCACGAAATATAATATACACACGTAGATCTAAAAATTCATGTAATTAGTTTAGCAAAACACAAAAATCAAATCCTAAGTGGCATTCTATCAACACTTGCACCTACACATTGACACGTGTTCGATACGGACACCAATGGACACGATTTTTAACCAAATTTTAGGGACAGCTAGGGGACACCTGGATCTAGACTACGATGCAAGGAATCAAAATATTAGCACAATTTGAGGAGTTTTACCTATAGGTGCCAATAGCAAGAAAAGCCCCAAATTAAAGTGTTCCTCCTTGCTAGCTCGGAGCCCCAAATTGTCCGAAAGCTGGGATTACTCTCCATAAATAGAAAATAGGAGAGTATTAGACTCTAATGCAAGAAACTAGAGTCAAAAAGGAATTAAAATGGAAAATCAATGGATTGGGGAAGAATGGTCATACCTTTCTTTTCTCTAAGTGTTGGAATGATACAAAAGAGGCAAGAACTAAATGAGAAGAATATTTATAGGGAGGGAAGCCCTAAGCGGCTGGTAATAATGAATGGAAATTAGGGTTAGGGTTACACTAGTGGGCTTTTGGCCAATGTGAATGGTCATGGAAATCAAGTCATGAGTCTCGAGTCATTGAACCTAATCATTAATCCTCCTATTTCAAACTTGATCCTAAGTTACCTAACTTGGGTTGACTTAAGTTAGACTAGGGTCTCACCATGCTAATCAAGTCACCATAGCTAGGGTCAACATCTAGGTTAGTCTCTTAAGTCACAACTAGTAAAATTTAAAATCAACAACCATCAATCCAACAATTAATCGAATAATTATAATAAGTTAAAATGACCAAATTACCCCTAGGCTAAAAATGATAAATATATATCCCAATCACATGGTTAGGCTCTAGGCAGACAATCTCTAGGGTTTCACTAGCTGCACATCAAAATCATAAGTCGTGATTTTTAAATAGTTTTAAAATGATTAAAAATCACCAAAAATTATATTACGATTTAAATATCATAATTAAATAATTAAAATCACATAATTTCAAAATTATCCTCATTTAAAAAACTGGATGTTACAAGTCTACCCTCTTTAGAAAAATTTTGTCCTCAAAATTTAAGATGGTAGTACTCCTTCTAGGTCAAACACCCCCGCAATCATAGTCTCAAATCACACAGTTCGACAATCATATGTGTCTGTCCAAAATTATGATACTCAGAATCTTCGTCATGCTAGTGAGCAAAGCTACGATAATTACAGAGTCCTTGACTAAGGCACATACCTCTAGAATTATGGTATTTAAAATTTTTGTATTGCCGCATGCTTGACAGTGAAAACCTTAAATTCCCACATCCTAGAAATACGACCAAAATCTGATTATATGTCCTCACTATGCCATCTAACACGACTATCGAAGATTCTAGATCCCATAACTGATGTGACCTAGCCCATATGATTTATTTCAGAAGAAAATCAACATAACACAAGTACAATATGACAAATTGATCAATCAACAAGGAACAAAGGGAATCGAATTTTTAAGATAGTTATAAGAGGTAATTGCAGAAATAGAATCGAAAAGAACAGAACCTGCAGCAAGATCTCCAATGGCCTGTGCATCCTCGACTGTCCTGGCGAAAAGCTCACCCCTGCTGGCCTTTCCTGGCCAGCTGCTGATGCTGCATGTACCTCTGCTGCTGAGTTAGTAAGGGTAATCCCTTCTGCTGGCCCACCGGAGCCCTGGCTCCTGCTCCCTGAACTGTCCGTCCAAATAACTCAGGATACTCCCTCAACCGATGATCGGATCCTCTGCAAAGCAAACATCTGCCCAGCCTCTTCCGGCATTCGCCTCAATCGTGCCTTGGTTTCTTACAGAAGGGGCAAACGATAACAAACTGCTATCCCGGGGTGTCACGACCCGCACCCTAGGGTTAGGGCACGAGAACGTAACAACGCCCAGCCTACACCGCAGTGTCGACGGTAGAACGCTGTCCTAGGTCTCAATGCATCTAACAGTATAAAACTAAACAGTTTATACTCCCGAATGGGGGTGACATAGCAGATACAACTCAATCACATCTAAGGTAGAGCATGATAAGAATAGATAAACATGAAATCCAAAATAAATACAGGAGATAGAAGTCTAAGTGTCTAAGATACATGAATCCAGAAGTACATCTCAAAACTCAAATAAAGATACAGTAATCCATAAAGTAAATACGGCTCCAGACAAAGAATAACTACCTAAACAACCTCTACTGTGTCTCCTCTTGACTAGCAGGCAATCCCCAAGCTATCTGTAAATTTATCAAAAGGTCCAGTCAGTACTGGAGCGAGTACAGTACATCTCAACAGATCATAGCAGGTTAGAAATGTAAACATGCAGTAAAGTAAGATACAAGTGCTGAAGAATACAGTATGTAAACAGAGAGAGAGAACTGTAATAGAAATATCTACTATAAGTAAGGAACTAACAGTGGCTAGTGAGTCAGAGTACAGGATAGCACATGTGAACGGAACATATTTGTACATGATCTACACTAAAGAGTTGTACATGATCTACACTACTATGGAATTGTTCACATGACTACTAGCACTCCCCCGTTTCCCCAATCAATACACAAGGATCTAAACAGGTTATGTTATTGTACATGATATCACGTGGGGGCCCATATAGGGTGCACATGATAGTATACATGAAGGCTCTGTGAACATGAGATTACATGGTTCATAAGAGTGTACATGTATGGTGAAAGCACAGGAGTACATGATGAAAGTGAAACGCACATGACACAATGTACCCGATGCTCCCGAGGGGGATAACATCGCATGAAGAGATCCATATAGTACTAATCCGTGATAATGTCGTGACAGCACAAGTAAAGTAATTTAATGCAGGAAATAATTCTAAGCAAGATATGAAATGATCAGAGAATGTACTCGCCTCGATAACCTGAACAGCTGATAAGTAAAGGGGGTCCCACTGAAGCCACAGAGTCCTATTTAAAGCAACACAAGTTACAAGGTGTTCAAGTTGTAATAAATGAATCTCTATAATCAATCTACATTATTCTAGGTTCTTCTAAGTCAAAACAACTCTAGGTCGACTCCGGTCAATAATCTAGTCAAACTAGGTCAAGTATTGATTTACAGTTGACTTTGGGTCAACTGGTAAACTCTGGTCAAACAGGGTCAATTCTAGTCTAATATAAAGTGTACTTCGTTATTTGTACGTCGAAACTTACGGCACGCAAATCGAGATAAGAAGATTATCTGTAAGGTTGATAATCTTATTATAGTGATCCACGTATCCAACTTGTCAATTTCAGCGATATGAGATCACTGGAATTGGCTGATCTCAGTTTCGTTATATTAATCCCAAAATACGAGCATTATATGAATTAATTATTAATTAATTATAAAAAGGTTAAACTCAGAGAAATTATCAACAAACATTGTCGGACGATGAAATGAACATCGCCAACGTGTCCAGAATGGTCGAATTAGCTAGAATAGCCTACCCAACGGTCCAATTTGGACACAAGGGCAAAAAGATAATTTCGGGTCAAAATGGTATCCGTGTCGGAACCATTTTGCACCGAAAAATGTGCAAGAAAACAAGTCTATAAATATAGCAAATTATATGTCCACGCAACCAGAATGACGATATGAACCCAACGGTATCTCCAGAATTGGATTCCGTTGACCCGATCTCATTTTGGCCCGTTGACCAGAACTTGGAATTCCGGTTTGCACGAAAATACGTACCGGAGCCAAAGTTCTCAAAACTCAGCAAACTACCTGTCAACGAGTCCAGAATGGTGATACGAACTCAACGGTATCTCCGGAATTGGATTCCGATGAGCCGAACTCAAAATGACCCGTTGACCCGGATATTGGTATCCGACTTGCACCGAAATGCGTACCGGACCCAATGTCCACCAAAATCTAGCAAATTATATGTCAACGAGTCCAGAATGACGATACGAACTCAACGGTATATCCAGAATTGGATTTCGATGAGCCGGCGTCAAAAAGTCCCGTTGACCCAGAATGTGGGACCCGCTTTGCACCGAAAAACGTGCCCGGGCCCACGTTCTCCAAATCTAACAAATTTTATATGAAAACATGCCAGAACGACGCCACAAGTCTAATGGTGGTGTCAGAAATGAAATCTGGAATCCCGTGCTCAAAAATAGAATTTTACAAGTTGAAAATTACGAATTCGGACGACCAACTTTGGCGTCGAATTCAACCAATCAAACAAGCTCACAATAAAACGAAACTGGAGGGGTAGTAAGAGGGTTATACCAGCTTCGCACCAGAACTGGTAGAATGCCAAATGGAGCTGCGGTGGAGGAGATACAAGCTGACAAAGTTAGCCCCGCGAAACTGTCCAAATTTAATACAATTTAAACGGTCAACTTGGTGGCCGGTTTTGATGTATCAAACGATAAAATCAACGGACAAAAATTGACAGGGATGAAGGTGGATATACCGAGATTGCGATGGAGCGAAGAAATCGCCGATCCAACGGTCAGATCTCCGGGAAAACGTGTGCGAAGTCGCTGCGACGGAGCGCCAAAACGGACTCAATCTCGCGCGCGTCACGACGGGACGTCGTGCAAAACGCACGAATCGCCTATACGTCGCGCCGGAGAACAAGGTGGCGGACGCAGGGGGGTCGCCGATGATTGCCCATCGTGGGGGGGCCGCCCACGGCGGTGCGTGGCCTTCCACGGCGGCGCTGCACCGCCGGTGCGCGCGGCAAGGGGGCACGCGCTGCTGCCGATGGTCGCTGCTGCTGCAGCTGTTGTCCTCGCACGTGCGGGGCTGCGCGCGGAGGTGCGGCGAGGGACGACGTTCATGCGGCCAGTGGCGGCAAGCACGATGGCGGAGCACGTCGAGAGTGGTTGGCCGGAGTCGTTGGATGAACGGATGATGGTGGTGGCGGATTCGATGAGGTGGAGGAGATGGAGGAGAGGTTGAGCGTGGAGGTGGCGGCTGTGACCGAGCCAGGCTGAGCTCACCAGGGTGGTGGCCGGCGGCGCTCGGCCGGGGAGGAGGTGGTCGGCCAGTTGCTGGTGTTAGTGTGGAGAGGTGGTGGTATCGGAGAGCAATGGTGGTGGTGATTGATCCATGGAGGAGGAGAAGGAAGAGGAAGTGGAGGAGATCGGCGGTGGCCGACGGCGAGGATGGCCGGGCCAGGAGGAGGAAGGGTGGTCGGGTGTGTGGAGTTGGAGATGCTGCTGTTGAAGTTTGTTGTTGTGGTTGTTTTTGAAAGGTGTGGGAATAAAAGAAGAGAGAGAGAGTGATAACATTAAATGAGGGAGAGAGAAATGAGGATAAGAGAGAGATGAAAAAAATAGCTTTCCAATAATTAGGGTCGGCCATGTGGGAGTTGGCTGTAGGAAATGGATAGGAGAAAAATAGATGGTTGGGATTAGATTAGAATGATCCAAGGGCTAGGATTAATATTGAGAAATAGGTTATTCCAAGAGGGATTAAATCAATGGAAAATTTCCCATTAAATATTAGAAATATTTAAAATGAGTAATTGATATTTTTGGACAAAAAAGTTGAGGGTGTCATGAAGGAGAAAATCCTGGAGCTGGACTGGACTCGGTGGAGCCGGATTGGACGAAAATCTGACATTATGCAAAAATTGAATTAAAATAGGCGTTGATGATCATGAGTGAATAAGTAGCACATGGGGATTCCAATAAATGGGACACAAGTGGCGGACGGATAGTAGGCTCAAAGTGGGCCATGTCCATAATTGGGGCGGACAGGTTTTGGTCGACAGGGGACCCACAAATCAAGTTGGAAAATGAATGTGACGCCGTGGCGTGAAATAAAATCGGGTCACGTGTCGGGAAAGTTGTGCGAATCAAATGGAGCTCAAAATGACGTGTCTGAGTGGGACACAAAGGTCATGGGTGACGAGCGTCTCGAGTAGATCATCAATGAGGAGTTGGTTTCAAGAAACTGACTAGTCTTGCGCTCCCAATTTAAATGTTATGGTAACGCGCTGAAAATGATCAAGAAAAAGAGTGGGAAAATCAATTACTGATCGAACGGTCTGATTCGACCCAAAGTTCAGCAAAAAAAAAAGGGCACAAGGGAACAAGTTTGGGTGGGACACCATATACCGTCATGAAGGTAATCGTGTCCACTCCAAAACTCGTGAAGAGGATTTCCAGAGTTGAACATCCCTGATACTCCAAATATCAATGGCATGAAAAAGTAAACTAACAGATAAATAAATAGAATAAAACATTTATCAAAACCAAATAATCAGAAAAATAAAATAAAATGAAAAAAATTTCAACCCGAAATTCAGGGTGCTCACATCCTACCCACCTTATAAAAATTTCGTCCTCGAAATTAAAAAGTCCCTACTCCCTCTAGGTCAAACCCCCAAAATCAAAGTCCCAAAACTTAAACAAATCATACCATCAAATAAAAGACAATATCCAGGGTCATGGCATACGGTGACAGTGAGGTCTCATCTAGGTTTACTAGTCATGCTAACCAACGGTCATAGGGTATCAAACACACAAGCAATCCAGGGTGCTAAATGAGAAAGATGCAGAAATATCAAATCATCAAAACTGTAAGACAGTCTACCATCCCATGTGAAAACTGGTACTCATCAAAAATAAAGAAAGGTAACCACCAATCATCTAAAAGGGTACAGAAAATCAAATTGAAAATTAAGAAATTGAAAATCACTTGCATTGAAATCCAATCGCATTATATAATATAGAGAGCATTAGAGAGGGAAAACTAGCATCATGTGTATGGGGATATGTTCATACGGTTAGATAGTAGACGTGTGTGTACGTGAATACATATGAAATTGTATATGAGAAATTGAGTTCCAAATCAACAGCTATCAAGTTACACTAATCATGTCATATTGGTTAACAATCTACAATACGCAACCTATTTAATCATAACATGCATAGCTAACCATATATATATAAAAGGTAGAGATTTAGTTATGTATTTATACAAATTATAACATGGGTGCATAACGCTATATATATCTATATAGATACATGATCATAACATAGAGGGGAAAGATTAGGTTACATGACAGGGTATACTAAGTTAGAGTGTGTGTGTGTCCTTGTATAGGGTTATAGCTTAGTATTGAAAGGTTAAATCCAGTTTTAGTTCAGCATTTGCATAAAAAAAAATATGAAAACTAAGCTAACATTCAACCCATGGAAAATATGATCATAATGCGGTCTCAGATTTTAGGGTTTGAAATATCACAACAATTCTCAACACTTCCAATATATCCTAACATGGTAGAGAAGAATCCTAACATACTATCCACACATTTATCTACGCATACAGTTTAATATTACACGTTAAATCTGAAATTGAACTAAACATGGAAATCAATGTAAAACGTTAACATGTATCCAGTTTCCAGGATTTTGGAGAAATTTGCACATCAAAACCAACTCAATGTTTATCGCAACTAACATGTAAGAATATGAAACTTAATTTATATCCCTACAAACAACAATGTACACAGCTCTAAATATTACATTTAAGAAATAAAATAGCAATTTGAACTAACATTTGGAATCCCGCATCGAGAGTTAACATGCACACAGTCTCAGATTTTACAAATTTAACATAACTTAACCAATTTTTTTTGAATTGAACTCTATGTATAACATACATGTGCAGTGATGTGAACATAACTAATAACATGAAATTTTCATTTAAATTATGAATTTAAACATGGAAAAGTAGAGGACCAGAATTATTGGGGTTTTGACAATCTAACATCAACGACATATTAATATGTATCTAGATATGTGAGAAATCAAGTGTAGCATGCATACGTGTTAGGCAAAGTGTCTGCTATATATATTCATATACATATTCTCATATCCCAATAAAAATTTAATTCTATGTTAAGACTAACATTTAGATTCCTACTAAGATTGCAAGCAGGTGATTGACGAAATCAAGACAGTTTTATTATTATCTAATACAAGAAAAATGGCAAGAAAGAATAATGATAAAATCTGTTTTGCTTATCTGTTTAAAGAAGGAACCGTTCTGAAATCCAGAGTTAAATTATCAAATCCAAGATAAAGTCTAGCAAATTCATCGATTTATTGTATTAAGAAGAACTCATAGCAAAAATTTACACAAGGTTTATAAAACAACTAAACATACTCTTAAGTTAAATAATAGAAAACTAGACAAAACAAACAAATAATAATTCTTTTCTCTTTTTTTTTTGAATGACTGAAACAAAAGTAGAGAAAACATGTTCAAAATTATTTAAGGTGCAATCCGATAATCATATGCGTCTATCCAAAGTCATGGTACTCTAAATCCTCGTCATACTAGTAAGCAAGGATACGATAATCACAGAGCCCTTGACTTATGCACATATCTCTAGAATCATGGTATTTAACATTTTTGCGGTGCCGCATGCTTGGCTGCGAAAACCTTAAATTCCCACACCCGAGAAATACATCCAGAGTCAGACTATATGTCCTCACCATGCTGGCTAATGTGACTATAGAAGACTAGATTCCATAACATAGATGACCTAGCCCATATAATTTCATCTTGCCAAAAATCAAATTAAATCAACAATGAATACTCAAAAATCAATCAAAATTTATTAACGAACATCAAAATTTCAAAAGTGAACACAATCCATCAAAACGCAAACTCGAATGCAACAGCTATCATCAAAATTCAAAATTCGAGAATCTTCCATCAAAATAAATACAAACTCAAGTTCAACAATAATCCATAAAAATCAAATTTAACAACAAAAAATGAATCAAATCAAGAGAAAAAGAGAGTTTTCAAATCAAAGTTTAAATAAGATTCTCCAGGGTTGTCCCGGAAATCTCTCAAGGGTTCCTATCTGTGATTGAGTACCTTCAAAATATATCCTAATCCTACTGCAGGCTGTAGTGGTACTCTAGTTCGAATACCACTACACTTTAGTCTCGACCTGCATGGGCCACCACTAAAAACGTGTCACGACCCGCACCCTAGGGTTAGGGCACGAGAACGTAACAACGCCCAGCCTACGCCGCAGTGTCGGCGGTAGAACGCTGTCCTAGGTCTCAATGCATCTAACAGTATAAAACTAAACAGTTATACTCCCCGAATGGGGGTGACATAGCAGATACAACTCAATCACATCTAAGGTAGAGCATGATAAGAATAGATAAAACATGAAATCCAAAATAAATATAGGAGATAGAAGTCTAAGTGTCTAAGATACATGAACCCAGAAGTACATCTCAAAAACTCAAATAAAGATACAGTAATCTACAAAGTAAATACAGCTCCAGACAAAGAATAACTACCTAAACAACCTCTACTGTGTCTCCTCTAGACCAGCAGGCAATCCCCAAGCTATCTGTAAAATTTATCAACAGGTCCAATCAGGACTGGAGCGAGTACAGTACATCTCAACAGATCATAGCAGGTTAGAAATGTAAACATGCAGTAAAGTAAGATACAAGTGCTGAAGAATACAGTATGTAAACAGAGAGAGAGAACTGTAATAGAAATATCTACTATAAGTAAGGAACTAACAGTGGCTAGTGAGTCAGAGTACAGGATAGCACATGTGAACGGAACAGATTTGTACATGATCTACACTAAAGAGTTGTACATGATCTACACTACTATGGAATTGTTCACATGACTACTAGCACTCCCCCGTTTCCCTAATCAATACACAAGGATCTAAACAGGTTATGTTATTGTACATGATATCACATGGGGGCCCATATAGGGTACACATGATAGTATACATGAAGGCTCTGTGAACATGAGAGTACATGGTTCACAAGAGTGTACATGTATGGTGAAAGCACAGGAGTACATGATGAAAGTGAAACGCACATGACACAATGTACCCGATGCTCCCGAGGGGGATAACATCGCATGAAAAGATCCATATAGTACTAATCCGTGATAATGTCGTGACAGCACAAGTAAAGTAATTTAATGCAGGAAATAATTCTAAGCAAGATATGAAATGATCAGAGAATGTACTCACCTCGATAACCTGAACAGCTGATAAGTAAAGGGGGTCCCACTGAAGCCACAGAGTCCTATTTAAAGCAACACAGGTTACAAGGTGTTCAAGTTGTAATAAATGAATCTCTATAATCAATCTACATTATTCTAGGTTCTTCTAAGTCAAAACAACTCTAGGTCGACTCCGGTCAATAATCTAGTCAAACTAGGTCAAGTATTAATTTACAGTGACTTTGGGTCAACTGGTCAACCCTGGTCAAACAGGGTCAATTCTAGTCTAATATAAAGTGTACTTCGTAATTTGTACGTCAAAACTTACGGCACGCAAATCGAGATAAGAAGATTATCTGTAAGGTTGATAATCTTATTATAGTGATCCACGTATCCAACTTGTCAATTTCAGCGATATGAGATCACTGGAATTGGCTGATCTCAGTTTCGTTGTACTAATCCCGAAATACGAGCATTATATGAATTAATTATTAATTAATTATAAAAAGGTTAAACTCAGAGAAATAATCAACAAACATTGTCGGACGATGAAATGAACATCGCCAACGTGTCCAGAATGGTCGAATTAGCTAGGATAGCCTACCCAACGGTCCAATTTAGACACAAGGGCAAAAAGGTAATTTTGGGTCAAAACGGTGTTCGTGTCGGAACCGTTTTGCACCGAAAATGTGCAAGAAAACAAGTCTATAAAATATAGCAAATTATATGTCCACACAACCAGAATGACGATACGAACCCAACGGTATCTCCAGAATTGGATTCCGTTGACCCGATCTCATTTTGGCCCGTTGACCAGAACTTGGAATTCCGGTTTGCACGAAAATGCGTGCCGGAGCCAAAGTTCTCAAAACTCAGCAAACTACCTGTCAACGAGTCCAGAATGGTGATATGAACTCAACGGTATCTCCGGAATTGAATTCCGATGAGCCGAACTCAAAATGACCCGTTGACCCGGATATTGGTATCCGACTTGCACCGAAATACGTGTCGGACCCAATGTCCACCAAAATCTAGCAAATTATATGTCAACGAGTCCAGAATGACGATACGAACTCAACGGTATATCCAGAATTGGATTCCGATGAGCCGGCGTCAAAAAGTCCAGTTGACCCAGAATGTGGGACCCGCTTTGCACCGAAAAACGTGCCCGAGCCCACGTTCTCCAAATCTAACAAATTTTATATGAAAATATGCCAGAATGATGCCACAAGTCTAATGGTGGTGTCAGAAATGAAATCTGGAGTCCCGTGCTCAAAATGGAATTTTACAAGTTGGAAATTACGAATTCGGACGACCAACTTTGGCGTCGAATTCAACCAATCAAACAAGCTCACAATGTAACGAAACTGGAGGGGTAGTAAGAGGGTTATACCAGCTTTGCACCAGAACTGGTAGCATGCCAAATGGAGCTGCGGTGGAGGAGATACAAGCTGACGAAGTTGGCCCCGCAAAACTGTCCAAATTTAATACAATTTAACGGTCAACTTGGTGGCCGGTTTTGATGTATCAAACGATAAATCAACGGACGAAAATTGACAGGGATGAAGGTGGATATACCGAGATTGCGACGGAGCAAAGAAATCACCGATCCAATGGTCGGATCTCCGGGAAAATGCGTACGAAGTCGCTGCGACGGAGCGCCAAAATGGACTCAATCTCGCGCGCGTCACGACGGGACGTCGTGCAAAATGTACGAATCGCCTATACGTCGTGCCGGAGAACGAGGTGGCAGACCCAGGGGGGTCGCCGGTGATCGCCCACCATGGGGGGGCTGCCCACGGCGGTGCGTGGCCGTCCACGGCGGCGCTGCATCGCCGGTGCGCACGGCAAGGGGGCACGTGCTGCTGCCGATGGTCGCTGCTGTTGCAGCTGTTGTCCTCGCACGCGCGGGGCTGTGCGTGGAGGTGCGGCGAGGGGCGACGTTCGCGCGGCCAGTGGCGGCGAGCACGGTGGCGGAGCACGTCGAGAGTGTTGGCCGGAGTCGTTGGATGAACGGATGATGGTGGGTGGCGGATTCGATGAGGTGGAGGAGATGGAAGAGAAGTTGAGCGTGGAGGTGGCGGCTGTGGCCGAGCCAGGCTGAGCTCACCGGGGTGGTAGCCCGCCAGGGAAGAGGTGGTCGGCCAGTTGCTGGTGTTGGTGTGGAGAGGTGGTGGTATCGGAGAGCAATGGTGGTGTGATTGATCCATGGAGGAGGAGAAGGAAGAGGAAGTGGAGGAGATCGGCGGTGGCCGACGACGAGGATGGCCGGGCCAGGAGGAGAAAGGGTGGTCGGGTTGTGTGGAGTTGGAGATGCTGCTGTTGAAGTTTGTTTGTTGTGGTTGTTTTTGAATGGTGTGGGAATAAAAGAAGAGAGAGAGAGTGATAACATTAAATGAGGGAGAGAGAGAAATAAGGATAAGAGAGAGATGAAAAAAATGGCTTTCCAATAATTAGGGCCGGCCATGTGGGAGTTGGCTGTAGGAAATGGATAGGGGAAAAATAGATGGTTGGGATTAGATTAGAATGATCCAAGGGCTAGGATTAATATTGAGAAATAGGTTATTCCAAGAGGGATTAAATCAATGGAAAATTTTCCATTAAATATTAGAAATAGTTAAAATGAGTAATTGATATTTTTGGACAAGAAAGTTGAGGGTGTCATGATGGAGAAAATCATGGAGCTGGACTGGACTCGGTGGAGCCGGATTGGACGAAAATCGGACATTATGAAAAAATCGAATTAAAATAGGCGTTGATGATCATGAGTGAATAAGTAGCACATGGGGATTCCAATAAATGGGACACAAGTGGCGGACGGATAGTAGCCTCAAAGTGGGCCATGTCCATAATTGGGGCGGACAGGTTTTGGTCGACAGGGGACCCACAAATTAAGTTGGAAAATGAATGTGACACCGTGGCGTGAAATAAAATCGGGTCACGTGTCGAGAAAGTTGTGCGAATCAAATGGAGCTCAAAATAACGTGTCTGAGTGGGACACAAAGGTCATGGGTGACGAGCGTCTCGAGTAGATCATCAATGAGGAGTTGGTTTCAAGAAACTGACTAGTCTTGCGCTCCCAATTTAAATGTCATCGTAACGTGCTGAAAATGATCAAGAAAAAGAGTAAGAAAATCAATTACTGATCGAACGGTCTAATTCGACCCGAAGTTCAGCGAAGAAAAAGGGCACAAGGGAACAAGTTTGGGTGGGACACCATATACCGTCATGAAGGTAATCGTGTCCACTCCAAAACTCATGAAGAGGATTTCCAGAGTTGAACATCCCTGATACTCCAAATATCAATGGCATAAAAAAGTACACTAACAGATAAATAAATAGAATAAATATTTATCAAAACCAAATAATCAGAAAAATAAAATAAAATAAAAAATTTCAACCCAAAATTCAGGGTGCTCACAAGGGGCCTGCTGCTGCCTCTGTTGTTGCTGCACCTGCTGAATGGGTACACGATCCAAAAATTGTTGCTGCTGAAAGTAGACCCCCGGCTGTTGATACTGCTGCTGAATCTGTAAGTGGGGCATCTTTTGCGGATACTGCTACTGAATCTTTAGGTGGGGCCTCTATGTCGGGCCCACACTGTCACTAGCTTCCTGAGTGTCTCGGGTCCTCTTCTCCTTCAGTCCAAGATCGTCCTCCACTGCCATGGCTCCTACCAAAATCTGTTCGACAGTGGCATTGCGGCTGCTCTTGGTATACGACCTGATCTCTCTGACCAAGCCCCTGCGAAACCTCCTCGCCTTTCCGGCCTCAGTGAGATCCTCAACGAATCTACTCAAACGGCAGAACTCTCTAGCATACTCCTTAACGGTCTGGTTTCCCTAAACCAAACTCTCGAACTGTGCCTCCAAGGCACTGAGTGCTGTATCGGAAAAGAATTTATCCTTGAACAGTTTCTTGAACGTTGCCCAAGTCTGACCGGCTGTACCAACCCTCGGGTCCATCTGGTACTAAGTACGGGCCAAGTCCAGCATCTGAATGGCTGCAGCCTCGATCTGCAATCCAGTTGGTATATGTGCCAATCGAATATCTCCTCATTGTGCTCTATCCAATCGTCAGCGTATATGATGCCCTCTGTACCTTTGAAGTCTCGGGGTCCCATCTTCTTAAAGGATTGGATGTTTAGAGTCTTCAGCAGATACTGCAGCATCTGACCTCCCAGTGGATGAGAAGCCACCAGCTCTACTGTCGTCCTGACCAACTGGTGGTATCGTGTATGCTCTGTTAGAAATCAGCAGACTGGCTCCGATGCATCTGCTGTTGAGTCTCTAGGAATCGCTGGAAAAGGATAAACATCTGAGCCGTATCCATTATACCTGAAGGCAACTGCTGCTGATACATATCCAGAATAACGGAAAAGACCTCCGGACAGGTGGAGGTGCACTCCCAAAAGCTGCAGACGCTCCTATATGAGCAGAAATAGTAGTGCTGTGGTCCCAGCTTCCACCATCGGGCGTGGGGTGGTAGACCTCTCACTAGCATATACTGGGCCAGAGCGATGCGATCGTGTCTCAATCACCATCCTGGAGACAAATCAAACAAGAAATCAATACTGAGATAGAAACGATAATTCAAGGAAGGACAGTTATTTCAAGGAAGCAATCTTCAACAGGAATTTAGATGGCAGAAATTCAGTTAAGAGTTTTTCCTAATGTGATTGAGTACCTCAAGAATAATCCTAATCCTACTGCTGGCTGTAGTGATACTCTAGTTCGAATACCACTACATAAATCGATCGGCATAGGCCACCACTAAAAACGTTTCATGATCCGCACCCACTATGAGGGTACGAGTACGTAACAGTGTCCAGCCTACGCCGCAGTGTCGGCAGTAGAACGTTGTTCTAGGTCATGAACTATAACTAACACAATATGAAATACTCTCCAAAAGGAGGCCAATCACAGAAGGTACAACTCAATCACAATCTAGAGGTAGAATATAGCATGATGGAATAGATAAGGAAATCCTCAATACTGAGGTACAAACAGAAGTTTAATAAGTCAAAGTTAACAATCACAAGTCTCATCATCTCCAAAATATACAACTCTGAAATCAAAAATAAACTAACATAAAAAGAAAGAACAGTCTAGACTATCTATACTATGCATGGGTATCATCCTCAGCAGCTGCCTGAACTTCCCAAGGGTCCAGGTCGCGAGTGACATCTAGACATGCTCCATAGTAAGGGGTGTAGGTTTCCTCATCATCCTCTGTAAATTTTTTAACAGGTCCAGTCAGGACGGGAGCGAACATAATACATCTCACACAGATCATAATAGATTAGGAAATATAAACGTGCAAAAGAGTATGATACATAAAAATTAAAAGAATGTACATGATGTAAATAGAGAGAACTATAATAGAAATATCTACTATAAGTAGAGAACTATCAGTGACTAGTGATGTAGAGTACAAAGTCGACATATGAATGACTGGAATTGCACATGAATACTAAAGAGGCTCACATGGTTATACTACTTTGAAATTGTTCACATGACTATTTATACTCCCCCATACCCCAATCAATACACAAGGATCCAGACAAGTTATGTTACGTACATAATTTTTAAATGAAAGCCCATAGATGGGTGTTATGAAGTATACATGAGGGCTCAGAACTGAGTGCACATGAATTCCACATGAAGGCTCTTCAAAGGGGTACACATGAAGTATAGGTTATACATGAAATACATAAGAAACATGACCGAACATGAGAGCACATGAGAGTACACGAGCGTGCATGAACGAACATGAAGCACATGAGAAACATTAATAACATGAGAGCGAGTAATAATCATGTACATAAAACACCTAACATGAAGTATCAGATGCTCCCGAGGGGGATAACATCTAAATATAGGGATCCATAGAGTACCAATCCGTGATAATATCGTGACAGCATCAAATAAGGTAATCTATAATAGGAATATAATCCTAAGCAAGTTATGAAATGATCAGAGAATGTGCTCTCCGGTATCTGATTATCTGTGAGAATATACTGCCCGAGATGAGGTATCGACTCCTATTTAGAGCAACACAAGTCAAGACAATATCAGGGGATAGATGAAATGTACAATGCATCTGTATGCTGTCTCGGTCAAACTAGACTAAAGTCAACATTTGGTCAACCTTAGTCAACTACACTAGTCAAACTAGGTCAACTAGGTCAAGTCCTAGCCCAACAAGTCTAACAAGTCTCACTAGGCCTAACCAAGCCTAGTCTAGCATCCCAAGCACAATCACAAGGCTAACACAAGTTATCCAACATACATGTTTACATATATACATACATATAACTCACTGTACATAAGGCATACTTATATATAGGAAATTCGCCCTCATACATATATATATTCACATGTTTATTCATACACACATATTACATATATATATATTACATACATATATATATATATATGCATACAAATATTAAGGGGTTACATTGTGTTCATACAAGGGGTTTATTAAAATATGACATGCGAAATAACATGTATGAGGGTTTCATAGCAGTATTGGATCACATAGGTTCTGCCATTAGTGTCAAGTGGGGTTAGTGTTAGGCAAAGTTCAGACATGCATAAAGGGGTCATGAAATATGAAGGTTAAAGTTAACAGCAAGGTGTCAAAGTAACATGCTATAGAGTTATTCCTATGTGTACAAGTGTCCAGGTTTGGATTAGCAAAGTGCACAGGGGTTTAACATGGAAGAGAGGGGCTTGGACTGAACCAACAGTCCCTCTCAGCTTTTGAATCTGAGTCTTAGCTTCCAGTAAATAATCACATACAAACATACATATATTTCATTTATACATATCATTCATATAACATTATCAACTAGTCCTAAATCAATCATTCAATCTAAACCTATTCTCAGGTTCAGAGTTGAACCTGACTCTGTTGATCCTTGAAACCAACATCAGATTTAACCCAACCTAAATCTCAGGTTTTTGCATAAATGCATGAGTGTGTGTGTGTGTGTGTGTGTGTGTGTGTGTTGAATATAGGAGAAAACTATGTGAATTTGTGCCAATGTCTCAATTTTAATGTTCCTGTAACACCCAGTTTTCCAGATGAGGGTAATTTTAAAATTTTGTAATTATAATTATTATTTATTGATATATTTCATATTATATTTTTGGTGATTTTTAATAATTTCTAAACTATTTAAAATCATGACTTGTGATTTAGTGTTTTGCTATTGTAACCCTAGAGATAGTGACCTACAGCCTAGCCATGTGATTAGGTATTCCATTTATCATTTTAGTTTGAGGGTATTTTTGTTATTTTTGAATTATTTGAATTTAATATATATTATTTAGAATTTAATATGATTAATTAGAATGGTGTGATTTAAATATTAATTAATTTTCATACGGTTTAGATTAGCCTAACCTAGATTAGTCCTAGTTAGTCATAGTTAGACTAAGTTAGATTGGAATTGGTCATGGTTAGTCATGGCATTATTTGTGTTTTGGTTAGTTATTAGTCATATTGATTAGTTAAGACTAGTGATGGGCTACCTAGGATTCATCTAGCCATTGAATTGTCTAGATTGATGGAGAACCTTTGGATCAACCCTAGCCCTAGATTTTAGGATAGCCATCTTGGATCCCCCTATTTAATCCCTCCCAAAAACCCTTGCCTCCTTTATTCATCGTTTCTCAAGAACAAGGTGAGCTCCAACTTCATTTATTCTTAACTTCTCATTTCTTATCCTTTTAACCAAATTTATTGTATTATAATCTTACCATCACCCTCTTGCTGTCCATGGAGGTAGAATACTGATTTGGGGATCCATAGTGCTCGGGCTATTGCAGCAGTGGGCTGCTTATTGAGTTTTTTTGAGCTTGAGGAGAACCTATTGGTAATCTCTCAAACCCTATCTAAACTAGTGATATATCATCATAGATGCATAGACCTAGGTTCCCTCTAGCTTCGGGTAGGATCTGAACCCAACCTGTGGTATACGTGTCCGTATCAGACACGTATCAGTAGGCTAATAAGGTGTTCGATCTAATGTCTCAATGGGTTGAAGTTTTGTTTTCGAAATATTTTTGAATAGGAAGCTGTGTTTTGATGTGGCTTATGTTTTTGCTCGACTGAGCGTGTCTCATGTCGGTTTAGTGTCGTCGTGCTCGTGCACACGCGCGCACGCAGCATGCAGTGTTCCCCTGCTACCAGTGTGTTCGTGCTCAGTGCACAGGACACTTGGTCGCGTGTGCTTGGACACGCAGGATGGGGCAATGTCTGTCATGACATCCCCAAGGCCTCGTATCCTAATATTTTGTGTCGGGTGAGATATTCGATCTATACTGGATACGGGTTCACATAGCCTAGTGTGTGGTTTAGGGTCTTGTGTTCGTGTAATGCTTGGACAAGTCTCTGTCCTGATTTTGGACACCACAGTACATGTATGATACTAACACACAACAGTTATTAATTACCAACCTAATTTCTATTGGTTAATTGTTATTTTAACGATTGGATAGGGAATATCCCATTTGACTGATACATGAATGTATCAGTGAGTTATGGGTTGTTCTTTATTTCGAATTGCATTAAATGTTAGTATCCTGTAAATTATCTATGTTTAAATTGTCTGAACATTTGATATCATGTTAGGTTTCTTTTGTGTTAAGTTTGTCGAAGGAGGATTCGATTTTCGAAAGGAATGGGTATTCCTGACACTGTAGCATATCATGAACTATTTTACTGTTTTTATTCTATCTACTTCTAAATGTTGGATATCATGTGAATTTGTTATGGCTTAAATTTCTGATCATTAAATAACATGTTGGGTTGTGGGTATTTCGAATTCACATGGAAGTAATGAAATCCTGATTTGGTTTTCCTATTTTTATTCCTTGGTTTTAAACTTGAATTTGTTCTTTAAATTTCTGACCTGAGATGATTTCTGAGTTGGGGCTCGAATGTATTAACTGATACAAAAATTGAATGTTTCATTTCATTCTTAATATCCTGAATTGGGTTCTTACATTCTTTTTTTAACTGAAATGAATGTTTGATTCATGTTTAACTGTTATTGGCTACTGAGAATTAACTCATTTTCCTTTAACCTGAGATTTATTCTTTCTATAATGAACTGTAAAGAGTTCTTCTTAAACCTGAGATGTGATTCCCATCACTGTTTTGATTCTTAATAAACCTGTCATGTAATTCAGATTCCTATATCACGAATTTCAGGATCACAATATATTCACTATTTTCCAGGAATTCCTATTTCCTGAGACATATTTTATTTCCAATATTACACTGATTTTCCATTGCTCACTGCTTTCCATTCCCTGTTTTCCTATTTTCCTTGGATATCACTCCTATTGACACATATATCACTACACTGTCATGCCTTTTCCACACTGTTTGTGTTTTCACACACATAATATCAATGCACTTCACTGATTTTTTTCTTTGAAACATGAACACAAACGTATTCCCTATTTTCCTATGAACACAATGTACACTGTTTTAAAATGAACTGATTCCAGGAACACTACACACAGGTATATGCCATGCTACTGTTTTCCATTTTCCTCATATTGTACACAGGTTTACCTACACACCCTCATGTCTCTCACACACAAGTGTATATCACTAAACACCCACACATTGAGACCCTCATGTATGTGTATATACACATGTATATTTATATATGTGAGATGAATATATAGGTATCCTATATATTATAATATGTGTGTGATTATATTTTAGATATATATTGTTATGTATATACGTGATATGATTTGGTTATAGGCATGAGTAGCCTATAAGGCTCATGGCCTATAGGTGTGTCTGTTTGCCTAGTATAGAGTTAGTTATACTTGTTTAGTCTTGATTTAGACTAGTTAAACTAGTATAGACTTGTTTGACCATAGTTGACCAAGAGTTGACTTTGGCCATGATTGACCTAGATTCATGTAGAATGTATTGAATTGTATCTTATGATCATTTTAGACATGTTATGACTTGTGCTGTTCTGATTAGGAGCCAGACACCACTCCTCAGGCAGTATTTTTCTTCTGGACATCCAGGATATCAGGCGAGTACATTCTCTGATCATTTCATATCATGTTAGAATTATTCTCCTGCTTTAAATTACTTTACTTGATACTGTCACGTTGGTCACACGGATTAGTACTATATGGATCCTTTTTGAGATGTTATCCCCTCAGGGAGCATCGGATACTACATGTTCTGTGCGTTTCACTTACATAGTTTATCACTATGCTTCATGGTTCATTGAATCACTTATGACATGTACTCTCATGATCATAGAGTCTTCCTTGAATCCCCTATTTATGGGCTTTCCTAGAATCCCCATTTATGGGACTATCATGTACCACCCTGCGTGAGCCGTTACATAAGTCATAACATAACCTGGCTGGATCCTTGTGTATTGATTGGGGGTACGGGGGAGTAGAAGTAGGTATGTGAATAATACCCAAGTTGTATCTTATCTGATCACCTCCGTAGTGTCTCATCAGAATCTTCTGTGCCATTCACATGTTATATTGTACTCTGACTCATAGCCACTGTTAGTTCTCTACTTATAGTAGATATTTCTATTACAGTCTCTCTCTATTTATATTCTGTACCTTCTTTCAGTTTTTGTATCTTACTTTACTGCATGATTATATTTTCTAACTTGCTATGAACTGTTGAGATGTATTGTGCTTGCTCCGTCCTGATTGGGCACCGTTGAATGTTTATAGAGGACGAGGATGAGGCTGGTGTTGACACCTTCTATGGGACAGCCCTAGACGACACTTGTGAGCTGGACTCTCAGGAGGACCCAGCTCTAGCTGATGACATTACCCTACTGCCTAGACTAGTTTAGTTAGGCTTTATTTCTGTCATTGAGATCTGGATTGTATATATTCTTTCATACTCTGCAGTTGAGACCTTGTATTCTGGATGTTTTCTGAGATGTTATCTTAGATACTTAGACACTTCTGATCATCTGTATTTCATTTGAGTTCTATATCATATCGTGCTTCTTTTTCTTAGTGGTGATTGGGTTTACATTATCCTATGTCCCCATTCGGGGAGTATAAACTGCTTAGCATTATATTGTTAGATGTTGTGACCAAGGACAATATTCTACCGCCGACACTGTGACGTAGGCTGGACGTACCCACTTCTCGTGCCCTTACTCTAGGGCGGGTCATGACACATTTTTAGTGGTGGCCCATGCAGGTCGAGTTTGTGTAGTGGTATTAGAACTAGAGTACCACTACAGCCTGTAGTAGGATTAGGATATTTTTGAAGGTACTAATCACATTAGGAAAAACTCTTAATCAGATTCTTGTTACCTAAAATTGCTGCGTTATTGTCTTTCCTTGAAAATAAACCGTCCTTCCTTGATGTTATCACTTCATTCTCAGATTGTCCTCTCGTTTGATCTGTCTTCAGGATGGTTATGGAGGCACGATCTCATCTCGATAGGAAAGATACCACTGAAGGGTCTACCACTCCTCGTCCTGATCAGCAGGGCCCCGAGACTGCAGCTCCTGTTAGGCCAGCTCAGGCTGGGATATCTGCAGCTTATGGGAGTGCACCTCTTCCTACTCCGAGACTTTCCCCAGTCATCCCGAACGTTCTTCAGCAGCAGTCACCATTAGGATCAGAGAACGTGGCACGGTTGTTCTCCTTCTTCTAGCAGATAGTGGAAACTCAGTGATAATAATTATTCAAGAGGGGACATGACATTCATAGAGTTAACAGCAGTGGAGGTCAGGCTAAGAGGGCTCATGTACAGATTCAGCATTAGTATCAGCAGAGGCCTATTCAACAGCAGTTTCAGGGTCAGGGCCATCAGCAGGAACAGCAGCAGTCCAGACAGTATCAGGCACCCAGACAGCAGACAGTCAGTTGTCCCTACTACAAGAAGCCAGGACATGAATGGGGTGAGTGCAGGAAGAGGCTGTGCAAGTGCCTACTTTATGGTGCAGCGGACCACCAGCGAGGGAATATCCCAAGAGCCAGATAACAATGACTCAGGTAGCAGCAGGAGCTAGGGCTCCGACAGAGCAGCCGAGGGGACCACCATTACAGACACAGCAGACCCCTAGACAGCAGCATGTTACCAGTTGCCCTTACTGTAGAAAACCAGGGCACGACTGGGGCGAATACCGGAAGAGGCTGGACAGATGTTTACTTTGTAGGGATCCGATCATCGGCTGAGAGAGTGTCCCAAGTCATCGGGACAGACAGCTCAGGGAGCAGTAGTCAGAGCTCCAGCAGGCCAAAAGAGGGGACCAGTCCTGCCGACACAGCAGCAGAGGTTCGTTTAGCACCAGCAGCAGGCCAGAGGAGGCCAGCAGGGGCGAGCTTTCGCCGGGACAGTTGAGGATGCTCAGGCCATTGGAGATCTAGTTGCAGGTTCTGTCCTTTTGATTCTATTTCTGAAATTGCCTCTTATAACTGCCGTAAAATTTTGATTCCCTCTGTTCCTTGTTGATTGATCAATTTTGTCCTGTTGTTCTTGTGTTATATTTGATTTTCTTCTGAGATGAATCATATGGGCTAGGTCACCCAGTTATGGAATCTAAAATCTTCGATAGTCGTGTTAGCTGGCATAATGAGGACATATAGTCAGATTTAGGACATATTTCTTGGGTGTGAGAATTTAAGGTTTTTGCTGCCAAGCATATGGCAATGCAAAATTTTAAATATCATGATTCTAGAAGTATGTGCCTTGGTCAAGGACTCTGTGATTATCGTATCTTTGCTCACTAACATGACCAAGACTCTGAGTAACATGATTTTGGACAGACGCATATGATTATAAGATTTTATCTTGAGAAGGTTTCAACATATCATCTATCATACCCTTCTGTTGTTTTTTTAAAATTGTATTCAATCAAATAACTTAGGAGTAGGGATATTTTAGTTTGTCGAACTTATTCATAGGTAGATCTTCATAGTGTAATGATATGACGACTTGTAGAGTGTATGTACCCTAGAGATGATAGTTAGTAGTGGAATTAGAATAGTAACCCATTGTAGATGATTTCCCTGTTATTTATAATACCAACCAGTTTACATATTGGATGTTAGTATGCCTTACAGCCTTGATGATTGCTATTATTTTTTTACCTTTTTCCAGTGAGGCACCCATGACCAGAGCCTATCCTTGAGTATAGTTGTAGTTCACCTAAGACTTAGAGGCCTATATACATATAGATTCCAGATGATATACTTAGGATATATGTGATGGGTTTGTTTTTGAGCATATATACATGTGGTATTTGGGATTGGTGTGCTCAGCTTGTAGGTACTTAGTTATGGGTGACTTGATAGGATTGGGAAGTTAAAAGCTAGCCTATTATAGAGTTTCTCTTTTTTGCTAAATTCTAGTTGCCAACACTTAGGTAGTTAGCATAGGTAAAATCCTAAGAAGTTAACCAGCTGATGACCAAGTACTAGGATGTTGAGAAAATTGACTAGTGATTGACCCTTGACTATGTTTGACCTATAAGGGGGTACGATCATCTTAATTTTGAGGATGAAATTTTTCTAAGGTGGGTAGGACTGTAACACCCAGTTTTCCAGATGAGGGTAATTTTAAAATTTTGTAATTATAATTATTATTTATTGATATTTATTTCATATTATAATTTTTGGTGATTTTTAATCATTTTTAAACTATTTAAAATCATGACTTGTGATTTGGTGTTTTGCTAGTGTAACCCAAAGATAGTGACCTAGAGCCAAGCCATGTGACTAGGGTATTTCATTATCATTTTAGTTTGAGGGTATTTTTGTCATTTTTGAATTATTTGAATTTAATATATATTATTTGGAATTTAATATGATTAATTAGAATGGTGTGATTTAAATATTAATTAATTTCCATGTGGTTTAGATTAGCCTAACCTAGATTGACATAACCTAGATTAGTCCTAGTTAGTCATGGTTAGACTAAGTTAGATTGGGATTGGTCATGGTTAGTCATGGCTAGTCATGATTTGTGTTTTGGTTAGTTATTAGTCATTGATTAGTTAAGACTAGTGATGGGCTACCTAGGATTCATCTAGCCATTGAATTGTCTAGATTGATGGAGAACCCGTGGATCAACCCTAGCCCTAGATTTTAGGGCAGCCATCTTGGGATTCCCCCTATTTAATGTTGGCCCATTGGTCATATGGTCAAACTGATTTTAATAATTGATCAAACTCTTGTTTGTCATGAAATATAAAAGAACAGAACAGTTATCGGAGGACCGAACTTTTACTTCACGTTATAAATTCACTTATACAAAGAAAGCCTAGGGACGAAAACCTAGGTACAGCAGTCTAAGTACAATTGTTTATTTTAGATTCTGGGGGGTGACGATAGAGGCTCGGGAAGGCGACGGCAGCCCTGTCTTACTCCTTGGACGATCGGTATGCAGCCTTGGCTCCTTGTGAGAAGATGGTTGGCGTTGACGAAGAAATGCTCTTCTTGCTCCTCTGTTGCTTTTCTGGCTTCTCTCTCTCTCTGTGTATTTTTTTTGACTATTGGGGAGTCTCTCTGTATATACGTATTTTTCTCTCTGAAATTGTATCTATCACAAGGGCATGGCACCTTGCTATTTATAATAGTGGGATGTGATCATTAGGGTTGCCAATGATTAGTTTTTGGAGATGGCGGCGGCTTGGGGATTGGTCCATCTTGGCCATTCGTTTTGATTATGATAAATCTGGGCCATTAGGTGTAGATTACACCAAATTCCATGAGCAATTAATGCTGATTGGAATAAATCTTCCTTGTACTGATATTCTGATATCTGCGAATAAATCAGATCTATTCTTCTGCCACGAATCCCAGATTATTGGGATTTGACCCAATCTTTAATGGCAGCAAATCTGAGGAATTAATCGATTTAGGACACGTATCCTAGGAGCTGCTGGGAGGGTCTGGACCGCATGACTAGTGAGCCGCATATGAATGTGAGCCACATATGGTTAAGCCCACGTGTCAGGGCTGCGTGGGCATTGGCCCTCACTTGAGCCCTCTAACCACAGAGGAGTAATTCTTGTGGGCCGTATAGGTACATATCCGCCTGAGGCGCATGGACATGATCTTCTTGAACCGCATGAGAAGTCCTCGCTCGAGCCGCATGAGGCTTTCATGGCCTGAGCCGCATAGGATAGATTCACTCTGAGCTGCATGGGAAGTTCTTTGCTCGAGCTGCATGAGACGTTCACGGCCTGAGCCGCATAGGATTTATTCTGAGCCGCATGAGAAGTGAGCTGCATACGAACGCCCACGTGGCAAGGCCACATGGCATTTTTATGGCTCTCGGGGGATTTGTGTCAGAGATTTCTTTCCTCTTCCCTAGAGATTCATCATTATGACAGAGTCATAATTACCTGCCTTTGTGTCAGGGCTGTCAACTTTTCAGAGGGGTCAGCCGTCAAAGCAATTAATGCAGCATGGGTCGGAGGGGAGCACTATCAGGCCACGTGTCTTCTGAGCCGCATGGAATGCCTTGGGCCGCATAGCTCCTTGTGCCGCATGATTTCCTGAACCGCATGAGTCTTCTGAGCCGCATAGATCTTTCCTGGCCGCATGAATCATTTCCTTTAGTATTTTCCATGCTTCTACAGGACCCCCTTCAAAGTTTTCAATTTGTAAAAATTGAAATACTTTGAATAAGAAGCATGGCCGTGTTCTTCTAGCTGTATATGGAATCCTGACTGCATAGGTGTCTCTGCCGTAGGGATGGCTTAGCCGCATAGATATCTCCACCGCAGGGGCTTTCTGCCATGTTGTCACGTGCGGCAATCTTTTGCATTAAATGCTGTTGATTTGCTGTCAGTTTTAAAGGCCACTTTTCAGTACGGGATCCCAGGAGTCTGGTCTTCATTTTAGGTGGCTCGTCTCGATAACCGAAGAATTAGCCTTCGTGTATGCACGGGAATCGAAGCGTCCTTCCCTTGCCTATAAATAGGAACGTGTTCAGTTATGGAGAGATTTATTTTACTCTTTCTCGTCTTCGACTTCCTGCTGCTCTAACTCTTCTTCTTTAACCATCCATGACTCCCAAGAAGACTGCTGCGGCTAAGGCGGCAAAAGGCAATCTGCGGCGATTGCGGCGACAAACATGGCAGCTCCTCCGTCGGCCGACATATCCTCCGTTCACCCGACGTCCATCCTCCCGCTGCTGGAAAGGGCAATACTTGGGGACCCTAACTTTCATGGCTATGTTGCATCCTTTATGCACAAGACGTGTGTACGTCTCATGTTCAAGCCGCATGAGACTTGTCAGCACTTCGTCCATAGAGCCACATGAGCTTGTTATCCTCGATTGGGACCGCATATGCCTTGAACCGCCTAAGCTCACCTGACCCTGAAGCGCATAAGCTCGTCTATTTAGAGCCGCATAAGTTTATCTTGAACCTGAACCGCATAGACTCGTCTGGTTCTGAGCCGCATAAGGCTATGCTAGACTGAATCGTATGTCCCCCCATTAATGTAGGACCATGTGAATTCTATTCAAGGATTTTCTGATCATCTCCTGCCTTTTGTTTCTCTCTAGTCTCCATGCCGAAGACTGAGATCGTTATGAAAGAGGAGGCAGTACCGAATATGGAGGATCCAAGAGAAGAATTAGTACCCATCGAAGAGGGAAGTACTTTTCCCGTCGGAGCTGCTGTAAAGGAGGAGCCTCGATCTGAGGGTAGTGTTGTTGGGAGTTCTGACTCCCCTACTCTGGATGAGGATCCTTCTCAATTGTATCCTTCATATGCAAGGTGGTTGAGGGAATGGTATATGCGCTCCCGTAACTAGAGTTCGCAGGCTCTTGTAGATGTCTGTCTTTAATATTTCCGTCTGTCTTTAGTCGTGGTTTGCGTCTTGTTTCTTCTTTCCTTTCTGTCTGAACGAGGCGATGAAGAACCTCTTTGATCCTGTTTGTAGTCGTGTGAATGTAACCGGTTCCTTTAAATGAATGGAATATATTTGCTTCACTTTTGCTTTGCAATAATCATCTTATTGGGACATTTTGCGTGGACCTATTGCCCCTAACGTACCCTGGTTTTGGGTACGGACAATAAGTTAGAAAGGAACCAATCATATTTACTCAGAGGTACTAAGTACATGGTGAGTATGAGGGTTTCTTTGGCGGAGCCTTCCTACTCAGAGGTAATGAGGACATGACAGGAGTGGGCTCAATAAAGGGGGGTACATAGAACAACTCAGAGGTAATGAGGACATGGAAGTTCTACGTAGGGGGTGATTTGTTTTTGGCGGAAGTGGAACGGCTCAGAGGTAATGAGGACATGGACGTCTTGGAAGTTTGTGGACCCGTTACCTTTGTTGTGCACTGGAGTGCAGGTATTAGATCATGAGGGAGGATCTCTTGTAGGAAGAAAGTTCAGCGGTATGGTTATACATAACTTTCTTTCAAAAGAGTGACCAGGATGTAAGTTCAGGGGTACCGATGGGTACATAACTCGACAATCCATAAATGCTGGAATCAAAGTGTAAGTTCAGAGGTACCAGCAGATACATGACTTGGAAATTTGGGATATCTTTGTGGAAGAAGGGCATGAGTTCAGCGGTACATGCGGGTACATGACTCAAAAATCTGGAATATTGTGGGTGCGAGCTCAGCGGTACCAGCGGGTACGTGACTCAGAAATCTGGAGAATGGTGAGTGTGAGTTCAGCGGTACCAGCAGGTACGTGACTCAATGATCTGGCAAACTAGGAGGATGAGTTCAGTGGTACCAGTGGGTACGTGACTCAAAAATCTAACAATTTATGGAGTGAGTTCAGTGGTACCAGCGGGTACATGACTCAATAATCTAGAAATTTAGCGAGTTCAGTGTTACCAGCGGGTACGTGACTCGATGATCTGGAGAATGTTGTTTAAACATAGTATTTCTTCAGGAACTTGCCGTTGACGGGCAACATGAGCAAGTCTCCGTTCTGCTTGGCGAGGCGGTAAGCACCGTTGGAGAACACGGCCTCGATGACAAATGGACCTTCCCACTTTGGCTGGAACTTGCCGACGGTCTTGTGAGTCATGACCATCGGCCTCCGAACTGCCAGAACAAGATCACCCACTTGGAATGTTCTGATTTTGACCTTCTTGTTGAAGGCTCCTGAGATGCGTGCTTGGTATAGCTCGATCCTTTGCTGAGCTAGGAGGCGCTTTTCATCTAAGGCCTCTAACTCTTGCAGTCGACGTCGGTAGTTATCATCCGTTATCAATTGATAAGTGAGGGCGACGCAGAGTGAGGGTATTTGAGTCTCTAACGGGAGAACTGCCTCACTTCTGTATACTAGAGAGAATGGTGTATTCCCGGTGGCGGTCCGAATTATGGTACGATAAGCCCATAAGCACTCGCCAAGCTTCTCGTTCCAGTCGCGCTTGTTGGAGGAGACGAACTTCTTGAGGAGTTTGATGATTGTTTTGTTGAACGCCTCTGCTAACCTGTTTGCTGCCGGGTTGTACGGTGTCGAAACGATATTCTGAATACGGTGTTTATCGCAAAATTGATAGAATGCGTGGCTTGCAAACTGTGGACCATTATCATGGATGATCCTTCGGGGCAGTCCAAAGCGGTAGATGACGTGATGCTTCAGGAAGCTGATCATGTTCGAAGTCTTGACTTCGGCGAGTGGGACAACTTTCGTCCACTTGGAGAAGTAATCAGTGATCGCAAGTATGAAGCGATGTCCTCGAAAAGAAGGTGGGATGATTGGACCAATGATATCCATTCTCCATGCTTCGAATGGCCAGGACGCCACTGTCGGATGTAGAAATTCGGATGGTTGGTGAATGAAGTTCGCGTAGACTTGGCAAGCTTTGCACTTTCTAGCATATTCGACCGCATCTGCCACCATCGTGGGCCAATAGTAGCCCATTCGGCGAAGCCGATCTTGTAGTTTTGGGCCGGGCTGGTGGGCCCTACAGACACCGTCATGAGCTTCTCGTACTGCTTCTTTGGCTTCTGCGTTTGACAGACACCGAAGCAATAATCCGTCGTAGGAGCGGCGATACAACATCTTCGTCTCTGTATCGTAGAAGAACCTGGAAGAACGCCTTCTGATGGAGGTAGCTTTCTTTGGGTTCTCAGGCAGGATGTCATAGACGATGAAGTCGATGAATGGTTGTCTCCAATCTGGGGCATCATCGATCATCTGTGTGGAATAACTTGCCACGAATTGCACATTGTTTTTGGGACAGACCAGTTCATGGCCTATCACATCCACTGATTGGCGATCATAATTCGGAACTGCTAGGAAAGCGGCAAGATCAGCTAGGGCATCGGCTTCAATATTTCAGAGTCTGGGGACGTGCTCGATGAAGAACCCCTCAAATGACGAGATGATATCGATCGCTATTTTGTGATAAGGGATCATGTCTTCGTGGCGGACTTCGTACGAACCCCGGATCTGATTGACGATTAGTTGGGAATCGCCGTATGCTTCAAGCTATTACTCCAGCTCTCTTACAAGTTGGAGGCCAATGACCAGAGCGTTATACTCGGCCACATTGTTATAGCAGGATTCTATGAGGGAATAGGCACGGTTGATCACCAATTCGGAAGGGGAGACCAGCACTACCCCGACTCCGACGACTATTGCCTTTAGGTCCGGTCCTTGAAGCACCGTCAAAGAACATTCGCCATATAGCCTCGTAGAGGTTGCATGTGAGTCGGTGACCTCGTCTGGAATCTCTTTGTATATTCTGGAGGACTCCGATCCTGGTGGGCTGCTAAAAAGTCCGCCAGGGCTTGACCTTTGACTGCCTTTTGTGGGACAAAGATCATATGATAACGGGACAGCAATATTGCCCATGTAGCGAGTCGAGAGCTAAGTGCCCCTGGTTTGGTCATGAGGACTCTGAGAGGGTTAACCCGTGAGATCACATGTATCGTTTGTCCGGTGACATAGTGTCGTATTTTCTGAATGGCGAACACCAAGGCAAGGCATTCCTTCTCAACTGCGGTGTATCGGTGCTCTGGCCCAACCATCATTCGGCTGAGATAGTATATGGCTTGTTCGTGGCCTGCATCGTTGTTTTGTACCAAGAGGGCTCCGAGGGAGTGTTCCATTGCTCGTACATAGAGCAGGAATGGTCTTCCAGGGACTGGGGCTACTATGACCGGAGGATTTGACAAATATTCTTTGATGCTGTCGAAAGCACGCTGGCATTTCTCGTCCCATACGAATGAGACTCCTTTCTTCATGAGGTGCGTGAATGGTCGGCATCGCCCGGAGAGGTTAGAAATGAACCTTCTGATGTAAGCTAGCCTCCCTTGAAGGCCTTTGAGTTCGCGGAGATTTCTCGGGGGACACATCTCCATGATTGCTTTTGTCTTCTCAGGGTCTACATGGATACCCTTTGCAGTGATGATGAAGCCTAAGAACTTCCCGCTGGATACGCCCAGAAAGGACTTCGTGGGGTTCATCTTCAAATTGTGCGTTCGCATTAGGTCGAATACCGTCCTTAGATCCTGCAGATGGTCTCCCTTGCTATGGCTCTTAACGGCTATATCGTCAACGTAGCACTCCACTGTCTTGTGTAAGTGGTCTCTGAAGATGATGCTCATGGCACTTTGATATGTGGCGCCAGTATTCTTTAAACTGAAAGACATGACTGTGTAGCAGTACGTGCCAATCGGTGTTCGGAATGATGTATGCTTTTCGTCGTCAGGAGACATTTTGATTTGGTTGTACCCCGAGAAGCCATCCATGAATGACATGCGTTCGAAGCTGCATGTATTGTCGATCATGATGTCTGTGATAGGAAGGGGGAATTCATCTTTGGGGCATGCCTCGTTCAGGTTGCGGAAGTCGACGCAGATTCAAATCTTTCCATTCTTCTTGAGGACGGGTACTATATTGGCGACCCAGTCAGGATGTTGCTCCTCACGAATGAAGCCGCTGGCTATTAGTTTATTGACTTCGGTTTCGATTGCATCCATGACACCCGGGCAGAAGCGTCGTTGTTGCTGCTTGACTGGCTTTGCATCTGGCCGTATGTTGAGTTTGTGGAGAGCGATGTCAGGGTTTAATCCTGGCATATCTTTATAGCTCCCAGCGAACACATCAATGTACTCTGACAAGTTCTAACAGCGACTCCCGTTCTTCGTCAGTTAGGCTTTTATTGATGAAAATCGGTTTTGAAGAAGATTCGCTGCCGAGATCCACTTGTATGACCTCATCTTCAGTAGGAGGTTCTCTCAGTTCGAACCGCTTTTCCTATTGTGCGTCCAATTGTTGGGCCCATTGCTCTAGCTCGAGGATTTCGGGGATGTCTTCATCTTCTTCGTAAGCGTCGGCGAATGCCATGTTGACTGACAAGACTTGTCTGAACACGTCTCCGATGCTGGTATCCGAGTCGGAACTTGGTGACCCGGTTGAATGTGACTGCCAGTCACACTCTTCATCTGAACTCTCAGGGGTCGTTGTGGGAGTTACATACCCTAACCCGTATCGAGTTTTGCTATAGTAGTCTCGTGGTTTGCCCGCCGGGACTGGTGGCTTCAAAGGTAATCGTCGCCCAGTGCCCTAGTTCAAACCTGGCGTCGTCTTCAGATCATACCCCTGTTTCTGTATGAGATATTTGGACTGGGGGTTATAAAATAAAGAGGCAGTCTCCCGGCATCTGACCGAGGTCTGCTTTCTTTATGGTGAAGGGATGCGGGTCGTCCTTCCGGCCAAAGATGATTGGATGGTCCCCTCCCTCGATTATGCAGTAAGCATCTTCTGCTGGAATAAGCTGGATTACGGTGTGCACATTTGTCACCTGTGTGTGTAGATGAGTGCATATACCGTGTTCCATAGCATACATTGTACATAGCTTATTGAGCTCGGTGTAGTTCAAAGATAACCCTTTATTGATGAAGTAAGGTATCTTTTCTAGGGGGATTACATCATCAGCGGAGGGGACATTGGTATGGGTAGCCATATACATGACTAGCTCCGGTTCCTCTTCGGCTACCCCTGCATAAATGAAGACTGAGAGGACGACCTAGGAAGCTTGATTGTCTGTGGTTCAGTTGATGGAGTTGAGCATGGTGTTGTTGGCAGACTAGCAACCCCCAGTTTGCTACTCGACGTGGGGCAAAGAGTGGTTGGTTTGCTAGAAGTGTCAGACCTTGCATCGAGGTGACGACCCTTCTTGGGAAGGCATATCGTCAGCGGCTTGTCGGAGGGATTGAGCTTCCCTATTTGGGGTTGACTGACTCTCGGTAGTTTGATTGTCAGTAGCCCCGTTGTGGGTCTTGACACTTGGTTGGACCTTGGCACGGATCATCTGCTCCTCTTGCGCCGAGAGGCTGATCGCGTCCTTCCACAGAGTGGCGGTAAGGGGTGCGGACTTGCCCGGTTTGCGAGCTTGGAGGTGGATCGTCAGGGGTCCTTCTGATCCCGTGGTCGTTTCGGTACTAGCTTGTTCATTTCCTTCATCAAGGTGCCTCTTCGACTTTTCGTATAAGCAGGAGTCCGAGTAGTAGTAGTAAGATTCGACCCCTTTGAAGGGATCGATATCAGCAAATTCTGTCTTCACGAAGCCGTGTTTGTCGACATATTTGAAGCACTGGTGTCGTGGAAGGCACGATCATATAATCGTGTATCCATGGGTGCCCCAAGAGGATGTTGTAAGAAGTGTTTGCATCTATGACATAGCAGGTAACTTCGGATTGGAGGTCGCCAATTTGACACTTCAGACGAATCTTCCCAATAGGGTAGCTCCTGTTCGAATTGAAACCGCTGATGGCGGTGCTTGTAGGTGTCAGGTGATGCATTGAGATGCGGAGATGATGTAGCAGACCCTTCGGAATGATGCTTATAGAAAAGCCAGGATCAATGTGCATCCGATCCACCTTCACGTCGCCGATGTATCCCGTGTAGTATAGCGGGCGATCATGTAGGATGGTTTTGATGAGCATGTCCTGCGGAGTGAAGATGATGTTGGGCATTGCTCCCGTGCAGGCGCTGTCTTAGAGATCTACGGGTGAGTCCTCCCCGGTGAGGTTGGATTGAGCCAGATAAGCATCGGCATTTTGGAGTGCTTCGCTCAATGCAATACGAACGTCCTTGGAGAGCCTTAGGAGTTCGTATAGTGATAATTTAGCTGGAGTGTTAGCCAATTGTGCTAAGATGTCAAAGTTGTAGGGCCTTTCTAGCCCTTGGGCTGCGTCCTTTCGGAGAGATTTATCGAAGCGAGTCTCCTTCGGCCTAGGCTTGTCGGTCGTCGAAGGCTGAGCCGGTCCCGGAGCATCAGTTGTAGTGGGTTGATGATTTTCAGCTGGGCTGACAACCACAGGTTGGGATTGCGCTCCAGACCGCGTGACGACGGCTGTAGCTTCCTCGTTGTCTGCTGAGATTGTGTGGCAGGTCCTGATTTTTCTACTCTTCTTTTTGTTGGTGGGAGATAGTGTGGGCCGAGTTACTTCTGACACCAAGTCTGGATGGACCCACATGACCCCCTTCGTGAGGTGGAGAGAGGGACTAGACCAGCAGCCTGTTCCCGGGAAGGTAGAAGAGTGGTAATCTCTATCGTTGCTAGAGGGACGAGGATTACCCCGTCTTGAGCCTCCGTCGGAGGGAAGCTGCCGAATTGTACGGACACCATATTGGCTGCTACGGTTACCTCTTCGAAGTCGATGGCCAGAGCGTTCGAATTGATGAGGCTTTGGATGTACCGTTTTAGTTGGTAGCAGTCGTGTGTAGCGTGGTGTACATAACGGTGGTAATGGCAGAACTTTGGGTTCTCCAGATAAGCCGGCCGAGGCTCCCGTCTTGGTGGAGGAAGCTGAATTCTACCTCCTTGTATGAGCATGTCCAAGATAGGCTTGACGTGGCCGTCTTCGAAAGAGTAAGTGATCTGAGGCCATTTTTATCTGCTGGTTGTGACTCGGGCTTCTGGGCCGTGTCGGCCACCATAGCTTGCTTTCCCTTGCTGTCCCGATTGTTGGAGGGGTTACCCCCATTATCGTTGTTGGGACGTTTGCCCTTGTTTTCTCCTTCTGAGATGTGCAATCCCAGTTGGCGAGCCTTCTTCAGTCGTTCTTCGGCGCTTGTGGCACTGATGATGAACGCCTTCCAATCTTTAAATTAACTTTCGCCCATCCATAGACTGATCGTTGGAAGCAGTCTCTTTTGGCAAATTTCAATCAAAGAGGAATCTGGATTTCCGGAAGGCAGCTTCATGGCGGTCTGGCGGAACCGTTCGATGTAGTTCCTTGTCAACTCCTTCTCCCCTTGGACGACGTCCATAAGAGTGGACATAGTGACGTCCTGTCCTACTTCGTAGAATCGTTCCAAGAACAGGCGCTTGAAACCGGCGAAGGAGTGGATGCAGTTGTCCGGTAGATTATGGTACCAATCGAAGACGACTCCTTCCAATGCTCCAATGAATAACCGTGTGAGGATTGCATCATCATGGGGCAGATGGTGGGTGGTGACCTCAAAGTAAGTGATGTACCGACTTGCTGAGGTTTTGCCATCATACAGGTTGATATTGAACGGCTTATATCTTGGTGGGAATGGAACGTCCCTCCATTCAGCAGGGTATGGTTGCCGTATTCTGAGATCTTGAGCGTTTTCTCGAGCATGGAACATGGCTCGGAGCTCCTGGACCTCTCTCCTTACTTCTCGGGTCTCATCTGTCGTAGTAGGGCTGTTATTTCGGGAGGATTATTGCCCGGGTTTGGGGCCGCTGAATTCGAATCTATATTGACCGCGGGGCCCGTGCTTGTTTGACCAGGCGTTCCTCCTTGTAGAGTGGGCAGGGCCGCTTTAATCTCGTCTACAGATTTGACCAAAGCAAGTAATATGGCTTCGAGATTGTCGATGTGCTGGCGATCATTGGAACCACCTTGATTGCTGTCCGTCATGAAAACCGTCCTTATATGAGGAGGGATGGAAGGAACGGTGGAGGATGTGCCCTCCGAGTCGTACCCATGTACCGAGAAGTCATCAGGATAGGTGGGAATGTTCTCTTCGGGCTCAGACTCAGAGGGAACGGTATCCCCAGCTTCAGAGCTTGCTTCGTCTTAAGAGTTATGGATGTCCTCGGGGACATCAAGGTCTGTTGCCCCTGATGGAAGAGTTGTTTGTCCGGGCTCGGCTCTTTGAAACATCGGATTGTTGCGGATGTTCGGAGGGGTGCTACCCCCAGTTCCCTCAACCTCCAGCGATGTGGATGATGAATTTCCCATCGCGGTAAATTTTATCTTTGAACGGGTGTGTTGGAATACACCGGTAGAGGACAACCATTTAGACGATAGTTTCTAGTTGTAGTGGTTGATATCTTAGGACTGGAGATACTCATCTTTTTCCTTCTTCCTTCGGCGGGGACCTTTTGAGCAGAATTGCAGGAGACAACAGGAGGTGCCTCATCTTCTGAGTTCGGGTGCTGTAGCCTTTGGAAGACGGACGGCCGATCTTCCGTCATTGCCGCATTGTTGCAGCAGCAATTGACGATGATTTGGGTGCAGCGATGTACAAGCGAGGACTCTTTGCACGCCGACACTCCTTCTCTTTCCTTGCGTTTGTGGAGGATCGCCTCCCGCAGGTCAGAGGAACCACTCTGTCTGTCTGCCGCCGGGGGCTGGACTCGAGAGGTTGTATACAACTTCCCATTCGAGGCCCGTATGATAATCAACGGGACGCCCAAATAGTCGGAGGTTGGGACAGCTGACTGGGCCTAATGAGCCCGCGCTGCCCTAGACTTCCTCCTTTTAGCACTTGTGGGTGCGTAATAGGAGGAGTCCAAGTTGGATACCACAGAGTCTGGCATATCATCCAGAGAACCATCAGGGTCAGGACCGCATGAGAGACGGTCGAAGACTGATCGAGAGAAGCATGAAACGGGTGTTATGCGGCTAGGATTGGGTACCGTGCAGGCTGTCTGCATGCGGTTGTCTTCTGCCATCGGACGAATTATTTTTGTGCGGCTTGGAGTCACGACCATACAGGCTGGCCGCATGCAGTTGGCAATTGTGGCCGCATGTGTTTTCTGTAAGCGATTGACTCCCATAGCCGCATGATTTTCATCCGTGTGGTTGGCAACTGTAGCCGCATAAGCTATACGGCTGACATATATGGCCGTATGAGTTTTCTTTATACGGCTGGAGGATGTAGCCGCATGAGCTTTCTTTCTGCGGCTGATGACCTTATACGGCTCGGATCCCATAGAGTTCCTCTTTGCCCCTGCAAGTCCAGCATCATAGTGTTTTCTTCTGTCAGACTTAGGGACAGCAGAGTTGTCTACGATCTAAAGTGGGGCCGCAGGGGAATCTTGCTCGCCGTCTTGAACAACAGAGGGTATCTCTGCAAGAGCTTCAGCAGGAACAAAGGATCGGGGTCTCCACTCCTTACGGGCCTTCTTTGTGCGGGCTCGCTTCTGGATCGGGCCAGTGCTCTTGTCGGAGAGCATTTCTTCGAACGCCTGTTGGTCGAACCGGGCGACCATTTTTTGTTGCGTGGAGCCAAGCTTGGCTGCATCCGATTGTATCACCAACTTCTCAGCCGTGGAGAAGTTAACTCCCAACAGAGTCGCCATCGTGTTTGCCATAAAATATAAAAAAATAGAACAATTATCGGAGGACCGAACTTTTACTTCACGTTACAAACTCGCTTGTACAAAGAAAGCCTGGGGACGAAAACCTAGGTACAGCAGTCTAAGTACAATTGTTTATTTTATATTCTGGGGGGTGACGATAGAGGCTCGGGAAGGCGACGGCAGCCCTGCCTTACTCCTTGGACGATCGGTATGCAGCCTTGGCTCCTTGTGAGAAGATGGTTGGCGTTGACGAAGAAATGCTCTTCTTGTTCCTCTGTTGCACTTATGGCTTCTCTCTCTCGCTGTGTAATTTTTTTTCTTACTATTGGGGAGTCTCTCTGTATATACGTATTTTTCTCTCTGAAATTGTATCTATCACAAGGGCATGGCACCTTGCTATTTATATAGTGGAATGTGATCATTAGGGTTGCCAATGATTAGTTTTTGGAGATGGCGGCGGCTTGGGGATTGGTCTATCTTGGCCATTCGTTTTGATTATGATGAATCTGGGCTATTAGGTGTAGATTACACCAAATTCCATGAGCAATTAATGCTGATTGGAATAAATCTTCCTTGTACTGATCTTCTGATATCTGCAAATAAATCAGATCTATTCTTCTGCCACGTGTCCCAGATTATTAGGATTTGACCCAATCTTTAATGGCAGCAAATCTGAGGAATTAATCGGTTTAGGACACATGTCCTAGGAGCTGCTGGGAGGGTCTGGACCGCATGACTAGTGAGCCGCATATGAATGTGAGCCGCATATGGTTAAGCCCACGTGTCAGGGCTGCGTGGGCAATGGCCCTCACTTGAGCCGTCTAACCACATAGGAGTAATTCTTGTGGGCCGCATAGGTACATATCCATCTGAGCCGCATGGACATGATCTTCTTGAACAGCATGAGAAGTCCTCGCTCGAGCCGCATGAGGCTTTCATGGCCTGAGCCGCATAGGATAGATTCACTCTGAGCCGCATAGGAAGTTCTTTGCTCGAGCCGCATGAGGCTTTCATGGCCTGAGCCGCATAGGATTTATTCTGAGCCGCATGAGAAGTGAGCCGCATACGAACGCCCATGTGGCAAGGCCACGTGGCATTTTTATGGCTCTCGGGGGATTTATGTCAGAGATTTCTTTCCTCTTCCCTAGAGATTCATCATTATGACAGAGTCATAATTAACTGCCTTTGTGTCAGGGCTGTCAACTTTTCAGAGGGGTCAGCCGTCAAAGCAATTAATGTAGCATGGGTCGGAGGAGAGCACTATCAGGCCACATGTCTTCTGAGCCTATGGAATGCCTTGGGCCGCATAGCTCCTTATGCCGCATGATTTCCTGAGCCGCATGAGTCTTCTGATCCGCATAGATCTTTCCTGGCCGCATGAATCATTTCCTTTAGTATTTTCCATGCTTCTACAACTCTGTCTCGATATATGAAGCTAGTCAGGACATCTCGGACTCTTGGACATGATCAAGAACGGCTATCTACTCAGTTCAAGACCGAAGCATTATTTGCCTGTTCGAGTCTGTATTTCTTTGAGCAATGTAATCTTTTTTTATTGAGTCTAGAAATATAATGTACACCGAGTCGTACCGGCAAATAGGCTATTCTAAAATGATTTCAAAATGTTTTTAAAAATGTCCTTAGTTTTGAAAAACGTTCGTATTTACAAAAGCTCCAAAAAGGTTTTCAAAATTCCCTAAAATCTACTTTGAAAAACCCTAACCTAACCCTGACAGAACTCAGCCAGAATTCGGTTAGTGGCCGTTTCGTTTTTGAATTCCTTGGAACTCGGTCCTCCTGTAGTTGCAGATTTGACCGAGATTTGCTCATCGAGTTCTGCCCGAATTCTGTCTTTGGAACTCCTATAAATAGAGATGGATTTCGATCATTTTAACTCACTCACTCACTTTCAATCTTCTCTCTACTTAAAGCTTTCAGTCTTCCAAAGAGTTTTTCTCGAGCTTTAATTTTCAGATCCCAAGCCAGTTACAATCCTCTAGTCGATTTGCCAGTGCGGTACGGTCTAGAAGTTTCTGAGTGATTGTAATTAGAAGGCTTGATAGAAGAATACCTCTTCACAATTGAAGTTGGACGAGTTCTTCGTATCAAAGCTCGCGTGTTGAAGTTGCAAGGACTTCGTAAGAAAACTTACGGTTTTGCCAATAGTGGATTCAACTAGTAGCAAGAGTTCTACCGACTGAACTAGTCCTCAACAGAGGAAAACCAGTATACATCGTTGTCTTTGCGTTTGCTTTCTTATCTCTTCCTTTATATTATTTAGTTGTGATTATTATTCTGTGATCTTGCTGCTAACAATTTTTTAATTAGCATATTCTGCTGCCAACTCTATTCACCCCCCTATAGAGTATTCTGCTTTACGATTTCGTTTCGACAATTGGTATCAGAGGGGTGCTACAAGTAAAGCAAGGTAACATTACAACTATTTATTTATTTAATTAATTGTTATATAGATCACAGCACAACTCATGGCAAATATAAAATTCACAAGTGAAGGCCAGGCCACAAACAGACCTCCACTATTTGATGGTACGAATTCTACCTATTGAAAAATACGGATGAATTTTTCTTAAAATCACTTGACTTTGATTTATGGTCTATTGTTATCGATGGCTATCAAAAGCCACCTCGTATAAATGTTGATGGAGTTTTAATTGAAAAACCCCATAACAAATATACAGAGGATGAAAAGAAAAAGGCCAGACTTGACGCACGTGCTATTAACGTTTTATTTTGTGCTTTAGACAGAACTGAATTTAACAGGGTGTCTATCTGCACAACAGCTAATGAAGTGTAGAAGCTTCTTGAAGTCACACATGAAGGCACGACTCAATTCAAAGAATCAAAGGTCAGCAGACTTACTCAAGAGTATGAGGTGTTCAAGATGAAGTCCAACGAAACAGTTACTCAGATGTTCGAAAGATTCTTGGATATTGTAAATCCTTTGTCCTCCCTAGGCAAAGATTACAGTAACCATGAAATGATTCGCAAACTCCTGCGAGCGCTTACCAAGAACTGGATTCCAAAGGCTACTGCAATCATTGAAGGGAATGACCTCACAACTATATCCCTCGAAGTACTCATGGATAAGATACTCACTCATGAACTGGAGCTACAAGATTTTGAAGAGCCTGCACCAAAGGAGAAGACGATCATTTTCAAGGCTCAGCACAGAAAAGCTGCTGAAGGTGATGTAGACAGTAGTGAATCTGATACTGAAGATCAAGCACTCCTAGCAAGGAAATTCAAAAGATTCATGAGATATGAGAAGAAAGCCAAAGAAAACAATAACAGCAACAACTGGTATCAAGATGATGCTGTTTGCTATGGCTGCAAGAAGAAGGGACACATGAAGAAGGATTATCCTACAAACTCATCATCAAGCAACAAGAGCAACAGGTATGAGAAAGGGAACCTGAAGAGATCAACATCTCGGAAGTAGGCCAACACCAGCATATGGCATGAAAGTGAAGCCAGCGACTCAGAAGACGAACAATCAGAAGACGCTGCAAATGTATGCTTTATGGCATCCGATCAGGTACTCTCTGAACCTGTAGTTCATACATATGATGACTTCACCTTTGAGCAATTAGGAGAAGCCTTCAGTAAACTGATAAGTGATTACAGGAAACTGCATAGCAAATATCAGACCTCTAAGAAGGTACTCAAAGAGTACAAAGGTGAAATAGGAAGACTTACCGACCAAGTAGCTGAGGTTAGAAATAATGGTAGTGAGTCTGGTGAGCTTTCATCTGTCAAGCTCTTATTATACGAGACTACCAAGTCATCTGAAGAGAAAGACAAAGTTATTGACCAACTGAAAGAAGAACTTTCTAAAGAGAAAAAAAGTCTTCAATGTGTACAAGTCAGAATGGAAGCACTCACTTCTGACTATACTAAGTTGTATGACACTTCCAAAAGATTGGAAATTAGGTTAGGAAAATAGCCTGAGACTGTTGCTTCCTACCCTAACACATGTTACTTACCGAATAATCGGAACATTCCCAAACCAAATACTGTCAGACCTAACCATATCAAACCTTTACCCCAAAAGGTTAAGCCCAAATAGGATTATAGGTATGCTTTCTTTCTATAGAAAACCTAAACCTACCAGCCATGCACACTACTCAGCTTTCAACACTCAACATGCACAATGTCATTATTGTGGCCACACTGGTCATATTTCTTCTGTATATAGAATCCGAAAGCTTATTGATTTAAATATTTATGCATGGATACCAAAAGCTAACATCTCAGGACCCTACAAGAAATGGGTACCAAAAGTTTCATCTACAAATTGTTTTTTAGGTGGAACACCTTTCACATGCTAAAAGCAAATGGATCCTCGATAGCGGTTGTTCACGGCATATGACCGGTGACGCTACATTATTTACAATACTGTCGAAGAAGAAGAAGGAAGGTTATGTCTCCTTCGGTAATAACTTGAAAGGGTATATCATTGGGATCGATGATGTTGGTAAATCTCCCTATCCTGTGATTAAGGATGTCTGTCTGGTTACCGAGTTGAAACATAAACTACTCAGCATAAGTCATTTAGCTGATCATGGTTATGGCATCAACTTTGGCAAAGACAAATGTACTATAGTTGATAGCTCAACTGGTAGTACTATCATTGAAGGTATCAGGGAATACAACATATATGTTTTCTATTTGTTGGAAGAAACTAACATTTCAGGTAGATGCTTAATGGCTAAAAGTGATGAGAGTCATCTGTGGCACATGAGACTCGATCACGCAAATATGGACACAATCTCAAGATTATCCACGAAAACGCTAGTACGCGGTTTACCGGACATAACATTCAAGAAGGATTCGATATGCAGCAATGTAAAAAGAACAAAGCTACCAGATCCACATTCAAGTCAGTAAACGCAGTATGTACTACTAGACCTCTATAATTGCTACATATGGACTTATTTGGTCCTAGCAGAGTTGCTAGCCTCGGAGGTAAGTTATATGCTTTTGTAATTGTACATGATTACTCTAGATACACGTGGGTATACTTTTTGACACGCAAGAATGATGCATTATCTGAATTTGTCGCATTCTCCAAGAAAGTACAGAATGAAAAAGGTTACATGATCACTCGTATTAGAAGCGATCATGGAGGCGAATTCGAGAATGCAGAGTTTGAGCAATTTTGTGACACACGGTTTTGTACACGAGTTCTCCTGCCCTAGGACTCCACAACAAAATGGAGTTGTAGAACTTAAGAACAGAACTCTATACGAAATAGCCAGAGTAATGTTAAACCAGTTTAGTCTACCCAAATATTTCTGGGCTGAAGTTATCAATACAACTTGTTTTGTTCTCAGTAGAGTTCTAATTCGACCCAAATTGAAGAAGACTTCATTTGAGTTATGGTTTGATAGAATTCCATCAGTTTCATATTTAGAATATTTGGTTGTAAATGCTTTATTCTTAATACAAAAGATAATTTGGGAAAGTTTGACGAAAAAGCCGATGAAGGTATAGTTTTAGGTTATGCGACAAAGAGCAAAGGATACAGAGTCTTCAACAAACGAACTATGATCATCGAAGAATCAATCAACATCACCTTTGATGAATTGAATCAAATGACTATCGATGACAATGGCGAAGATCTAACTGTACCAAGCTCAACACCAGCTGATTCTCTACCAACACCAGATGATTCTCCAAGAGAAGAAACGGAATCAAGCTACCTCGGAGTCTGCCTAAAAGATTAAAATTTATGGCTGATCCGAAGGATTTGGTAATTGGTGATATTACCAAAGGTGTAAGTACTCGTACATCCAGTAGAGATATTGTTTCTAGTGTTGTATTCATTTCACAACTAGAACCCAATACTATGATGAAGCATGTATGATAATTTTGGTTAGATGCTATACATGAGGAATTAAACCAATTTGAACGGAATCAAGTTTGGGAACATGTTCCCAAGCCTATTGATTATCCAGTCTTGGCACCCGATGGGTATTCCGAAATAAACTGAACGAGAATGGTTTAGTGACTCGTAATAAGGCTCGACTAGACAGCTCAAGGATACAATCAGGAAAAAGGTATCGACTACGATGAGACTTATACCCCCGTTGCGAGATTAGAATCCATTCGCATGTTATGTGCATTGCATTTTTTTATTATTTTAAATTATTTCAAATGGAAGTCAAGAGTGCATTTTTAAATAGTTTTTAAAAGAAGAAGTTTTTGTAGCATAACCTTCAGGTTTCCAAATTTAAAAATCCTGATCATATTTCAAGTTGAAGAAAGCTTTATACAGTTTAAACAAGCCCCTCGTTCTTGGTATGATCGTCTAAGCTCTTTTCCTACTTGACAAC
>JANAVB010004213.1:0-13694 GCA_029216955.1 Iris pallida | reverse complement strand
ATGGCAGTCTATTCTTGTGTATTGCTCCTTCAACCAATCCATTCCTAGGCCAAGGGACTGATTCGGCCCGCAGCAAAAGGGTCGTCGTCTAACCCAGCTATAGTCCGTGATGTCTTGACATTGCCAGTGGCCTTCACACCCTTTCACTGCTTAACAAATGCACGTGACACGGGACGGTGCTTGCTATACTTCGATAGCCCGACAAAACTCTTTTCTAATGTGTTCGTGCAACGACTTGACAAGCAAGGGCTACGTCAAGCCTAGCATCGAGGGAAATACGACTTAAACTACGGGACAAGCGAATGTTAGTATTAATTGTAGTTCCAATTACATTTTAAATAAAAAGAATGCAATTTTAACTTTAACTAGTTTGAAGTAAATGTTAAATCTAAAACTATTTTTAATTTTAGTAGTCATATTAGTTTCAATAATATTATAAATGTTTAAATTAACATGAATGCCACGGTATTAGAAACCTAGCTAGCTGATGTCACGTTGCTCGGGGCTCGGTTAGTGTTCGTCTAAACTAGTACGTGCCAACTAGTTATAGTAATGATAACCAAAAATTGAATTTTAAGTTTAAAATCTAGTCGAGCTTGATCCTTCCTCTTTATCCCATCTCCCACACTCTCTTTCTCTCTCTCTATCTCTCTCGGGTTCTTTCTCACATGCTGTGTTCCTTAACGCAACAGGTCCCGTAGCATTAAATGCTCTGCATGCATTATTCTACACAATTTAATAATAAACACTGATACCATATCATTAGAAGAGCAAAGGTTGTCTTGGAAGTCGTAAAAAATTACTTTATATTGTCTTGTCAATACTTTTTTGCATTGGAGATGACTTTTTAAACTTCTTGTCATTTGTGAATATAGCCGCCTATGCAAGTTATTGTCTTCTACGGCTCTGCCTCATGCCACATAGGATACACAATACATAACAAGACAATAGGGTTTTGTAGCATTAAATGCTGCTGCATGTGTTATCCTACAAAAGAGGGCCACGTGGAGATTGCTGTTGCATGCTTCCTCATGGGTTATTAGCTACACATTTTAATAAGGCACGTACCCAGAAGACGAGAAAGTTTTGTTGGAAGTTGTTTCCTTAAAATTATGCTTGCTCCTAGAATCACTCAAGATTTTTCATGAGCCATCAAAAGAGGGCCACGTGGCGGAGTTACAATAAAGACGAAAAGGTTGTGTTGTTGCCTTGCTGGAAGTTGTTTCTTCCTGAATAATGTTTTTTGTACCTCCAAATTGCACTTTCAAACTGTCCATCCTTACGTGGCAGCTGACGTGACATGTTGATCTGGCAGCTGACGTGGCAAATTTTTTTGTAAATAAAACTAAAAATAAAAATTAACATTAAAGTTAATATTCCATATTAACATTAATATTAATATTATCGTTAACGTTAACAATAATATTAATATTAACATTAACCTTAACATTAATATTAACATAAATTAATATTAACACTAAAATAACTTTGATATTAACGTTAAATTATTATGGAGAAAATTGGGTTGTTAACTTTTTGGATTAAAATTTGCCATGTCATCAGTCATGTCAGATGACACACTATTAATTTAGGAAAATGCTAAGAAGCTCATTTATTTAACATGCCACATCAGATGGGAGGGCTATATATAGAGGGTCAATATGGAGGTACGATAATATCATTACTCTTTCTTCTTCTATTGTTTCTTGTCCTTCGTTTCTTCTGCTGGTTTCTAACACACACTATTTTCTTCAATGTCGACGTCACATGGAGAAAGTGATCGTCGTGTGGAAGATTTAGTCGATGAAGAAAGCCTCCTTTCAAGAGGACTGTCAGATGATTTGGATGATGACAAAGTTTGGAAGATGTTACTTAGGAGACAGTAAAGAACATGATGAAGACATCAACTCAAACAACGAAATGTTATTTCGCATCACCCTTTCTAATGGATTTAAGAAATGCATTATATTTTTACATCTATTTCTCATGTTTATTTTGTTTTATTCTGTTCTTAGGGACGCCGATGAATCTCCATTGGATTTCGATGCAGCGACGATGAAAAAAATATTGCAATCTGCCAACATTAATAAAGATCCAACCAAGCTCTTAGAAGAAGATATTGTTGGCCTACAGTTCAACTCTATTGAAGAAGCAGGGACATTCTACCGGATTTATTCAAAAGCATATGGTTTCAGTATTAGAAAGAACGAGGTAAAGAAAAACAAATCTGGTATGGTGACTATCCGTAGTTGGTGTTGTTCGAATGCGGGATACAGACACAAGAAATACAAGGAAGCTCCAAACAGGGTTCGTGAGCCAAGAAGTGAAAGCAGAAGTGGTTGTAAAGCAATTTTTCGTATTGGGTACACCCATAAAACAAAGATGTGGTCCGTCAAAAAATTTCATGTACATCACAACCATAACCTGGCGAGTAATTATGAATCAGCTTTTTTGAGATCCCATCGTAATATAACACCCGCAGAGTTGGAAGAAATTAAGATTATGAAGCAATCAGGGATGGGGACTGGAGAGATATGGAATTTACTTGTCGAGAAGAAAGGTGGCTGGGATAATGTTGGGTGGACGAGAAAGGATTTATACAACGCTCTAGCTCAAGATAGTAGAGCACTCGACGATGTTCATGCTTTCGACAACACTTACATTTCTTCAATCAAAGGAGAACAGTGACCCAGATTTCTTCTACGACTACAAGGTAGACGAAGATTCCAGATTGACCTATCTCTTTTGGGCTGACGGTTCTTGTCGATTCGATTACGAACTATTTGGAGATTCACTAGCATTCGATTCTACATATAAAACAAATAGAAGTCAAATGCCGTTGGTGGTTCTAGTGGGTACAAACAATCATGCGATGACTTGTGTGTTTGGGTTTGCAATGATCCACAATGAGACTGCGGAGACTTATTCATGGGTTCTGCAAAAATTCCTAGAGTGTATGAATGGCAAATTACCATTGACAGTTCTCACGGATGGTTGCAGATCCGTGAATAAAGCAATTGAGGATTTAATGCCCAGCGTAGTTCATCGAACGTGCTCATGGCATATCCTTAACAATGCTGCCAAAAATGTACACCGAGAGGGTTTTCACAATAAACTGAGTCTTCTGATTAAAAGGTACATAGCACACTTGCTACTTTACTTTGAAGTATGTTGCTGTTACAATATCACAACTTTAGTTAATGTCCATGTTTTCTAAACAGGTACTATTCAGTCGAAGAATTTGAAAACCGTTGACAGCAGATGCTAACAGATTATAATTTAGAAAACAATGAGTGGACCACTGCATTGTACAGAACGAGGGAGCGATGGGCGGACACATTCCTACGTGGTAATTATTTTGGCGGTTTTACTGCAACAAATAGATGTGAATCTATGAACGCATTTCTGAAAAGGTTTTTGAATGAGAAGCTGCCACTTTGGAAGGCCCTTCAAAATTGTGACCACGGTTTGGCGGCCTTACGTTACGGCCAGATGGGTAAGCATGTCAATAATAAATTCTCAACACCAGTTGTGAATCAAACTAGCATGGCCGTAATAGAAGGTAAATTTGCCGCAATTTACACTAAAACGGTGTTTATAGATGTAAGAAAGGAAATCACACGTTCTGATGCATATATTGTTCCCCATCATCACATCGTAAGAGAGACAGAAGTTTGCACTGTCCAAAAGTATTTGTCGCCAAACAGTGTCAACCGTAAGGTTACATTTCTTCCGGCCGACAACATCATAAAATGTGAATGCATGTGGATGGAGACCAAGGGGATTCCTTGTAGGCATATTTTTGCAGCAATGAAGAGATTACAAATTGGAGATATTCCAAAGAACTTGATAAAATCTCGTTGGATCAAGGATTGCAAAGAGAGTTATCTCTCCGGACCTGGCTCAGAAAGAAGATTCATCCACCCAGACATTATTGAGAGCAGAAGGTATGGTGCTATTAATGAACAAGTTAATCTGTTTACATACTATTATAAAAAATCAAGCAAAGTTCAAGAGAGGGGAACGGAGTTGATGTCGTCTGTTCTGATGGAGTTGAAAGAAATGGTGACCGATATTGGCGAAGAAGAACAAATAGTAGCTGATGCAGTTCAAGGAGTGCATGAAGCTTTAAAAGAGCCAAATCCGGTAGCAACAAAAGGAAGGTCTTCTCAAGGGAAATCAAGCCAGCCTACAGAAAGTCAATCTATCCCGAAGGCTAGAATATGTAGATTTTGTAAAAAAATGGGTCACGATTATCGTAATTGTAAAGTACGAAAGCGAAATAGTGACAATGAGCAAATAGAATAAAATAAACGTCGTTGACTTAAGATAATGTCTTTCTTATGTGGCAAGATGTCATTCACACGAGACAATTAGATAAAAAAATATGTTCTCCAATGCAAAAGTTTGAGAAGACAATTAGATAAAAATGGAGAACATTAAATTCCAATTTCAAAACGTAGTACATCAAAAATGGAGAAAATATGTTCTCCGTGCAGTTCAAAACGGAGAATAACATTCTCCGTTTCAAATGACACGGTGAATTTCATTCTCTGATTCAAATTAAAACGGAGAATGAACATTCTAATGTGTTTTTAACACTGGGAATCTTATTCTCCGTTTCAAAATAAACGGCGAATACCGTTCTCCGTTCCAAATTAAACGGCGAATAGTATCCTCAATCGTTTTAATACTGGAAACGGCATTCTCCGTAAAGTTCAAAACGGAGAATATAATTCTCCGTTACAAATGAAACGGAGAATATCATTCTCCGTTTTAAATTAAAACGGAGAATGAACATTCTAATTTGTTTTTAACACTGTGAATGCTATTCTCCGTTTAATTCAAAACGGAGAATGTTATTCTCCGTTTAATAAAACACGGAGAATGCTATTGTGGTGTCGTGGTTACACTGCTAGACTTGTATTCAAGAGGTCATTGGTTCTAATCTTGACTATAACAAAATTTTGTTTTATTTATACTTTTTTTGTAAGTTAATTATGGGGCCCATTTAAAAGGGAAAAAACTTTGATACAGGCACCTATGTATGACATGTGGGCCATCTCAAAAATTAATGTGTATATATATATGATTACACGTTTTACAAAGCAAGAGGGGACCACATGTCATACATCGGGGTATCAAAACTTTGAAAAGAGTTTTGTTAGAAAAGAGTTTTGTGGGCCCTATTAAAATTTATGTATATATATATATGTGTACACATTTTATAAAGCAGGAAGGGCCCACATGTCATACATAGGGGATATCAAAACTTTGATACAGTAGGGGGTATCAAAGTTGGCAGAATTCGAAGGGGCAGATTCATTGGTATTAATGGCATATAGATGGCCGTAGTTGGAAGTCTTACTTAGCTTTAATTGAGAAGGGGCAGATGCATTGGTATTGATGGAAATTAATTGAATTGAATTCGAAGTGGCTGCCTTTTTGGCGCATGAGTCCGAGTTGTTCCATGCCTATAAATGCCAGTAGTGTAGAGAGAGTTTGTTCTCATCTCACTTAGCTTTTCTTGTGGCGATGGACTCTACCGATCCCCTGCCTTGGCAAGACTCTTTCCTCTTGGTTGTCGATCTCCTCGTTCGAAGAAGCTTTGGTGGTGAAGTCCTTCAGAAGACTGACATGTGCCTGGGTTTGGATTTATTGCTATTCCACGCTCTGTCGAAGCGCCCGCACGTTGATTGGCTCGGACTATGCACGGTGTTCCCTTGCCGCCAGGAGTTCATCTCTTCAACGTGTTCCATTGGTCCGACGATGCACGGTGGTGAAGTCCTTCAGAAGACTGAGATGTGCATGAGTTTGGAGTTTATTATCGTTCTACGCTCTGTCGAAGCGCCAGCCAGGAGTCTATCTCTTCTACATGTACCTTGTTGAAGAAGGATGGCTTTGCATGGTGCTCTGCCTCAAGGAATTCCTTGAGGCAGTGGGTTCCTTTGCCTCAATAAGTTCCTTTGCTCGGAGGATACATGATGAAGTGGCTTGCCTCAAGGAGTCATCCAACGGTTCCTATGCTCTGACGATGCACGATGAATACCATCTACCACGCGGACACGAACTGAAAGACGACAGAAAACAACACTCCTTGACAGATGAAGCTTTCAATTGTATTCCTTGAGGTAAATCACTTCATCGTGCATCGTCAGAGCAATGGAACTCCCTGAACAAAGGAACTATGTGCATAGTCAGAGCAATGGAACTCCATGAACAAAGGAACTCCGTGCATAGTCAGAGTGAATCAAAGTGCGAGCGCTCCGACAGAGTCTGGGTTTGGATTTATTGCGCTCACACTTTGATTCGCTTTGACGATGCACGGAGTTCCTTTGTTCATGGAGTTCCATTGCTCTGACTATGTACGGAGTTTCTTTGTTCAGGGAGTTCCATTGCTCTGACGATGCACGATGAAGTGATTTGCCTCAAGGAATACAATTGAAAGCTTCATTTGTCAAGGAGTGTTGTTCTCTGTCGTCTTTTAGTTCTTGTCCGTGTGGTAGATGGTATTCATCGTGCATCGTCAGAGCATAGGAACCGTTGGATGACTCCTTGAGGCAAGCCACTTCATCGTGCATCCTCCGAGCAAAGGAACTCACTGAGGCAAAGGAACTCACTGCCTCAAGGAATTCCTTTGCCTCAAGGAGTTCCATTGCTCTGCGATGCCCGCACGCAGCTCACATTCAACTTTTTTCTTGATAGTAGGATTTTATGTAGTATTTCAGACTTTCATAATGTACATGTAACTCAAAAAGTCAGACTTTTCGTGGTTATCACAATGTAAATGTAACTCAAAAAGGATTTTATTACAAAAGACAGAAGAGCAGACATAAACGGTGAATAGAATACTCAAACGATTTAATTTAAACGGGAAAGTTATTCTCCGTTTCAAGTAAATGGAGAATTACATTCTCCGTTCCAACTAAAACGGAGAATATAATCCGAAGGGGCAGATTCATTAGGAATAAATGGCATATAAATGGAAGAATTTATTGGTATTAATAGCATATAAATGGCAGATTCATTGGTATTAATGACAATAAAAGTGACTGCAGCTTGGCGCATGATTTCGAGTTGTTAAATTTTTGGGAGATCTTATTATAAAAATGACTGCCCTTTTGGCGCATGAGTTCGAGTTGTTTCATATGTAAATAAAAGTCAAACTTTTCGTGGTTTTGACAATGTAAATGTAATTCAAAAATGATTATATTATAAAACCAGAGCTTATCAAGACAGAAGTTCCTTGCCCAATTACATCATAATTACATTATTGTTTTACAATGTCATTGCTAGGTTCGTTTTACATATTTGCTTGAAAGCAACTCCTTAGCCCATGACAACCTCATCTTTGTAATCTTCTGGTGAGTTTCATTGTCATTTCCTCCCGGTATTTCGAAGGAAGGAGTCGTCAACATATTCATATAATACGCCGTGTACAAGAGGCAGTTGGGTGCCCGTTGTTGTGGGCAATTTAGAGAACAATTCAGCACTTTGCTCTCATACTCCTTCTTCGCCGGGCATCTCTCCCTCATCATATCAACTTTTCTCCTGACGATAGGCTCGAAGGTTTTTTTCGTTAATTCTGCATCCACCTTGCACGTATCGTACGTGGTTTGCCTCAAGGAGTTGTAGTGTGTCCAGTCGTAGGAGATAAAGTTAAATGTGAGCAGAGTATAGTGTTTGATGGTTGCATTAAAAAGTGGGATGAATAACAACTCTATGTCGTCCTCCAAACCCATGACGAAGTCTACTATTGTTTGGATGTCTTCACAGGTGCCGGGTTTTGCGGTTTCTTCATTGACACGTTGAACGACGGTCTGTTTCCCAAAAACAATACACAATATCATGAGTAATTTTTTTCTGTCATTTTTCATCGGTGTACACATGAATATGGAATTTTCTGTTTGAATACTTACCAATGTGTGGGCCGTCATGAATGCAGACCACTTATGTGATTGGGGCGCCGGCTTTTTTTTTGGATCAATGGCACCTCCTTCGAACTAGACGGGGCACACCTTTTACTGTCTTGAATTTCTCTCATCTTCCTTATTATTATGTCCAGTATGCCAGCCTCCATGTCGTCATAGTTGAGTATGTCTTGCATGTCTACTGCCGACAGCTGGACTGAAACTTATTTTCACCCTTTTTCGGAAAAAATTCGTATACCATATCACTGCACATAAATTTAGTTTATATTAAATTAATAAATATAGATTCTCATTACATAATTGTGAAAAAAGTCTAGAAAAAACGAACGAAAAAAAGGGTTCAGAATACATACTTTGGAGAATTCTTTCTGGGAATTACGATGTCGATGTATTGTTTCTTCAGCTCTTCATCCGCATGTTTCCAAAGTAAGAGTTCATCGCATTCCCTTAGTATGACGTGGTTCTTCTTTAATTCAGCCATTTTGGCGTCTTCCCGAGATTTCAGAGCGGCATTAACCTTCCGCTTTTTATTAGCCTCTCCAACTGTATTGCTTTTTATTAACCTCTTTCCCCCCGATCCTCCTCCTCTTCTTCTGACTTCTCTTGGAGCAGCAGGTTCAGCAGCTGCTTGTAACTCCTCATCCTGAAGTACTTCAACCATGGCTAGGAGATCTTTAATTTTCCAATCCTTTTTATTGGCTTCAATATTAAACGATTCAACTTTATTTTGAAGCTCCCTTTTCTCCTCAACGAGCCTTTCATTTGTTTCTCTGAGTTGTTTGGTTGTTCGCACTGAAATAAAACAAACAACAATGAAATGTATGATGTGAACCTAACACGGAGAATGACATTCTCCGTGTAATATAATAAGGAGAATAGAATTCTCCGTTTGGAATTACACGGAGAATAACCTTTCCAGTATCGAAATGATAGGGAATAGCAATTATCCGTTCCAAATAACACGGAGAATGACTATTCTCCGTGTTATAGTACACGGAGAATAGTCATTCTCCTGGAAGATTACAAATCAGAAATTTGAAATAGAAAAGATTTTACCTTGTGCATGTAGATCTGATTTAAGAACAGAATTCTGCTTTCTCAAATCCTCCAGTTCATGCACAGAGCCCTCCATCACAACGTTGACTGCACGTTGTTGTGATTCTTGTGCCTTGAGCTCTTTCAGCTTTTCTTTGAGTTTCTCGTTCTCAAGGTTGGCTGCACGTAACTGCGCTCCTTGTGCCTCCATCTCTTTTAACTTTTCTTTGAGTTCTTCACTCTGCGCAAGAATATCAGAATGATGTATTCTCAAATCCTCCAGTTCATGCACAGAGCCCTCCATCACAACGTTGACTGCACGTTGTTGCTCTTCTTCTGCCTGGAGCTCTTTTAGCTTTTCTTTGAGTATGGCATTCTCAAAGTTGGCTGCACGTAACTGCGCTCCTTGTGCCTCCATCTCTTTCAACTTTTCTTTCAGTTCTTTATTCTGCGCAAGAATATCAGAATGATGTCTTCTCAAATCCTCCAATTCTTTTGCTGAGTCGTCCATCACAGCGCCCATTTTATGATGCGGTGGTATCCGTTGTTCATCAAAATTATTCCCACCTGCTTCTTGGTGTTCTTCCTCTCCCTCTTTTTCAACTTCTTCTATAGGTGGCTCATCTTCTTTGTGCCCTTCTTCTTCCCCAACAGGTATAACCAGATCTTCCAATATCATCTTCGATCTCATTTTGTTGTGATATTCGGCCTTGAGGAAGTTTGAGATATCGTACCCATTCCATGTGAAAAATCTTGGGTAATCAGGAATTGGGGCGAACTTCCTTTCCATAAATTTACTATGTTATGCAAACCAATAGAGGAAGTATATTGTGCAACCTTCCAATTTGTGGAAAGCCATTGAGTAATCCCCCTGTTCAGTTTTGCTTCTACTCCTCTTTATGCTATCCATTACATATGCCAGGATTAACCTTGGCCAGCATATACTGTTGATGACGTCCACACTGTCTACCAAGGCCAAGAATCTGTACGGCAAATTTGAACCGCTAGACTTTGTGAAGAATACTGTTTGGCACAAGTGGAAGATTATTAGCTTGGCCAAATCATCTGGATTAACAGCGTTATCTCCTCCACGAAGCCGTCGTAATAATTCAAAAAACTTGTCTCTTACTTCCTTATTCGTGACTTCTGAGTGTTTGCCCTTAGTATTAGCCAGCAATCTTGTGAAATGATCTCTGCACAGGCTCAATGATGCTGGTGGTGTGGGCTGCTGTTGTTTTTCCTTTATCAATCTTCTGTAAGAAACATCATCAACGCTTTCTTCATTCAGCGGTAGACCGAATATGACTGCCATATCCTTGACGCTTGGCGCGATTTTAACAGTGGTGCTCAATTCAAAGCACCCGACGCCATCTTCTTCTTCTGTGTAACTTGCAATTAAATTCTCAAGCCCTTCCGTTACCTTGGCCATTTCGGAGATGTGGACTCTGTTTTGGTAGAAAATCTCGACAAAATTCCAGAAACCGGTATTCTTCAAGGAACCAATAACTGGCTCAGGTAAACGGCTAGCATCTCGATTGACCTCCTCCATAAGATTTAGCATTGGCTTGAAGGTAGAACGAAAAAGTCTTGAATCCTTATTTCTGACAGATTTTCTTTCTGCAAAACAAAAAAAATCAAAAATTAGGTCGGAGAATGGCCATTCTTATGGGTTTTAACACTGGGAATGGCATTCTCCGTTTCAAGTTAGACGGAGAATGACATTATCCGTTCCAAATTAAACGGCGAATAGAATTTAACATTCAAATGCGTTTTATGACGGAGAATGTCATTTTCCTTGAAATATATACAGAATTTGCGAACATAAAATCAAAGTTATACCTTCTGTTTGCACTTCTTCTTGCACTTCTTTTTGTTTAGCAACTTTTTCCTTTTTCTTTTTTGCAACTTTCTTAGAATAGGGTTTCCGTTGTTCTCCGTCTGTCGCTTTTGGATTTTCTGTAACTGGTGCATCTTCTCTATTTGGTAATGCTGCCGGTGATGATTCTGCCGCTGATGCCGACATGGTGTGAATATTGCGAATGGGGAGGAAGGTTTGAAGATTTTGGAGGAGAATGACCTAGGTTTGAGTACAGAGTGGAGTATGGAAGAAGAGGAGGCTCCGAAACGGTTTTCTTTTTTCCTTTTCTTTTTTTAATAAAAGGGTTCGGGGGTGTTTTTAATTAATTAGAAGGGCAAAAATGTCATTCGATGGAAGGGCAAAAGACTCTTTTCTGCTTAATTAAAAAGAATTGAAGCCGTTTGTCAAAAATGTCATTACAACTCAACAAAACAAATGAACATAATACATTAGGGCTTTCCATACATTAAATATAAAAGAAGAAGAAAAAAAATCATTGTCTTCCATATTCAACCAGATTGGACTTCTTTTTTAGCTCTTCATTGTGCTCTGAAGTTGTAATCCATTCAGCAACTATGCGTCTTTCCTTTTCCACATCAAACTGCATATAACAAACATAACATCAAAAATATTGCTCTAAAAAGTTGAAGTTTTTGACGACATATTTTTATACTTACATCGATAGAACGGTAGTCCAGACTACATCGGTCTTTCATGAATGCAATTAAAAAAATTCCACAATCAACTAAATTGCCTTGGCGGGGAACATAAGAAGGACGTTTTATTGCAAAAGTAGAAAAGCTGAACCTAGCATCTTTCAGCTTCAAAATCTCTTCTTCGAGAAAGATATCCAAATTTGAAAGCTACAATTACCAGAAAACAATATGTATTAGTATAATGCGTATTCTTGTACCCAATTCATAAAAATTGATAAATATGAGCTTACTATTTCTTTTATAACTATTCTGCTTTGAATCGGATCATCTTTAGATGCAAGTGAGTCCCAAATTTCAACAGTCCTGTTTTTAAACACAACTCTTGCAAGAGTATAGTGTTCGCCCAAATGAATAGGTATGTATATCTGAATCAGGATAATTAGGTAAAACAAATTAGTAAATTTTCAGAAAATTAGGATTAATAATTAAACATAAATACATTAATACCTCTTTACAAGTGCTTAAAGATCCCATGTAATCCTGAACGTATTTAAACTTCTTCCATACTTCATGAGCCTTTTTGACGGATTGAGGTAACGTGGCTTTCTACATACACATCAATTAATACATTACGAAGGACAAACAAACGAGAAAATTGTTAATGCATATGCATTGAAGAATAAAATGCTCACTCACCGACATCCTTATTGGTAAAAACTATACATTAGCTTTATTGGAGGTTCTTTTCCGTTCCTCCGCGGTGAGAAGAGCAGAGACAATACTTACAATCTGAATAAAACATTAAAAATGTCAGCGATGGAATCGAAGTAAACATAGATGGCATCTAAGAAGAAATATACTATCTATACATACCCCATTGGTAATTCTCGTTAAAGGAGCTAAGGTCTTCATCTCCCACCGAGACACATAGGTTTTGTTGCAAGATGATATTATTTCTCTAAGAAAAGAAACGAATAAATTAGGAGAAAAAAACTGTTGGAATTAAATCAAAACTCATATCACTTACTCGTCAGGTCTATCATCTACAAAAATATAGTCGTAATATCTCGAAGAAACACTAGTACAATTGCTAGGCTTCGAGGTTGAACCCCTTATTAAATTTTTGGATGGTGTGACCGGATGTAAATTTCTACGCATTCTTTTAGAAGGACTGCTAAAGTCAGTTTCTTCTTCTTCTATAGCGTCCAATGCGAGATATCGGTCCAATGCTTTACTACGAGACTGTAGCTCCACGTCCTCCTCTTCGAAAGAAGATTCAACGGAAACCACCTTCACATTATTAAATGCTCTAGATGAAGATGCCTCCTTCAAAGCTGGAGATTCTTCAATCTTATCCAAACGCCGAGATAACTTTATTTGTTCAATTTTTATCTTTGCAACATCAGCTGAAATCGTCGACAGATGTTCTTCAATCTTGCGCAACAAACGCGGAATGAAGGTTTCATTTGGATTTGGCATCCAATCTTCTACGTCTTCTACATTTCCCCCCACACGAGTAGACATCTTGAGAACAAGAAAACTATTGTATTTCAGAAAACTATTCTATGTATTTCAGAATGAATAATAGTACTATGAAACAAGAAAACTATTGTATATATAGCAAGAGAGAAGTACAAAAAGTGAGGAAGATGAAAGACAAATAAATTTCGAGACTAGCAAACAATCTACTAGCCGTTTGATTAAGGAGGGCTCGAGGAAGATTCTACTAGCCGTTTGATTAAGGAGGGCTCGAGGAAGATTCTACTATCCGTTTGAAAATTACAAAAGGTTATCGTGATCAACTCCAATTAAGGAACTCTATAAGAGGTTTAATTCCGCTTGATTGAGGAACTCGACGAAGTCCACCGCAAACCGGAACTTCTTCTTCTTTTCTTCTTCATCTCCGTTTCTCCTTCCAGCACCACCATGCCCTGTAGATTTATAACAAAAATATTAAATTGTTAGATGAAACAAAAAAACTAAATACGAAAAGATTACTAAATCAAAATCAAACAGAACACATATTCATAGAAAATATGAGATTAAAGATGAAAGTGTCACAGAAGCAACACCACAATTTTACAACAACTAAGCAGACTCTGCTAAGCAATAACTAAAATTAGGGATTGTGTCCTCCTTGGATTTAATTTACACAAAGAAGAGATTTGAGAGAACGAGCTTTTGTCGGCTTCCTTAATGTACCATTCTCCGTCC
>JANAVB010004212.1:0-12500 GCA_029216955.1 Iris pallida | reverse complement strand
TCATGGCTATGGCATTTGTGATTGTAGGTATACACAGTTTTGGTAGTAGCTTGAGGGTATTGGCACTCAAGGCAGAGAGCATGGTTCAGAGACTCGCACATGGTCTTCTATTCTAGCACTGATACATGGGCAAAGATAGAGGGCTGTAGACCCACTTCGAACCTCGAGCACGACTCTTCACGGTAGGTATGAATGCTCTGGTAAATTGGCTAATTAATTGAACTCTGCTACGTACTATTGTACCATCATGTTCCCTTGCCTCAACTGTATAAATTTATTCTCCTTCTTCTATTGAATAGCTACGAATATTCGATTTTAAATGCCTTTCGGAAGGTGGCCCAAGTGATCATCGTTGTCATGTCGTCGTATTGAAGTACTCACTTTTGTATGGCCCACTAGTCGTGCACGTTTAGTCGGAGTTGAAGTTGAGCAAATATGACTCTCTCGGACTCATCAATGCCTAGTAGTTTAAAATGGTGTTCTAATTCCTCCAACCAATCGATCGCCAGAGAAGGGTCCTTAGTACAAGTGAAGGAATGTTGTTGGCCCATTGGTCATGGTCAAACCTGACTTTAATAATTGATCAAACTCTGTCTTGATATACGGAACAACTCAGATGTTTACTCAAGACATTTTAGACATTGATCAAGATTGGATATCTACTCAGTTCATGACCGAAGCTATGTTTGCCAGTCGAGACTGTATTTCTTTATACAATATAACTTTTTACATTTATTGAGTCTAGGAAGTATATTGTACACCGAGTCGTACTGGCAAATAGGCTATCCAAAATTATTTTCAAAATCGACCTATGTTTTGAAAAATATCTCTTATTTACAAAAGCTTCTGAAGGATTTCAAAAAGCCAAAAAATATTTTTCTTAAAATAAACCTGACCAACCCTGACAGAACTCGACTAGAGTTCGGCCAAGAAGAACGTTATATGAACGTTGGTTTTTGAACTTTGTCTCCCTTCAGTTGCGGTTTGTTACATAGAATTCTGTCCGAATTCTGCCCGAATTTTGCCAGAGTTCTGCCTTTCGAAAAACTATAAATAGAGAGGAATTCTGATCATTTAAAATCACTCATTCACTTTTATCTCTTCTCTTCTAAAGCTTACGTTTCTTCCAAAGAGTTTTCTAAAAGCCTTCATTTTCAAATCCCAAGTCAGTTACAATTCTCTAGTCAATTTGTCGGTACGGTACGGTCTAGAAGATTTCAGAGAAATTGTAACCAGAGGCTTGATTGAAGAAAGACTCTTCAAAACTGAAGTTGGTCGAGTTCTTCGTATCAAAGCTCGCGTTTGTAGAAGTTACAAGGACTTCGTATGAAAACTTGCAAGATTTTTCAATAGTGGATTCAGCTGGAAGCTAGAGTTCTTCCGACTGGACTAGTCCTCACAAGAGGGAAACCAGTATAAATCTCTGTGTTTGCGTTTGCCTTCTGATCTCTCTTCTTTACAGTTATTACTTTGTGATTATTGATATTATTTCTGTGATCTAACTGCTAACAAGTTTTTAATTAGCAATATTACGCTGTCTGCTCTATTCACCCCCCCCCTCTAGATTATTCTGCTTTACGACTTCGTTCCTACAATTTGTATCAGAGCAGGTTATATTGGTAAAGCAAGGTAAAATTGCAGTTATTTTTAATTATTATATAGATCACAGTATTACACATGGCAATTGTGAAATTCACAAGTGAAGGCCAAGCCACAAACAGACCTCTACTGTTTGACGGCACAAACTACACTTATTGGAAAACATGGATGAGTTTCTTCTTAAAATCTCTTGATTTTGACTTATGGTCTATAGTTATTGATGGCTACAAAAAGCCTCCTCGTATTACTATTGAGGGATTTTTAGTTGAAAACCCCATGATAAATATACTGAAGATGAAAAGAAAAAGGCCAGTCTTGACGCACGTGCTATTAACGCTTTATTTTGTACTTTAGACAGAACTGAGTTTAACAGGGTGTCGACTTGCACAACATCAAATGAAGTGTGGAAATTTCTTGAAGTAACCCACGAAGGAACAATACAAGTCACGGAATCAAAGATCAGCATACTTACTCAAGAGTATGAGGCGTTCAAGATGAAGCCAAATGAATTCGTCACTCAAATGTTTACGAGATTTCTGGATATTGTAAATACTTTGTCTTCATTAGGCAAGGAATACAGTAACCATGAGAAGATTCTCAAACTTCTACGAGCTCTCACAAAGAACTGGATTCCAAAGGCTACAACAATTATTGAAGGAAACAACCTCTCAACAATGTCTCTGGAAACACTCATGGGTAAGCTACTCACTCACGAGTTGGAACTTCAAGACTTTGAAGATGCTACACCAAAGGAGAAGTCAGAGAAGTCGATTGCTTTGAAGGCTCAACATAGAAGAACTGTCAAAGATGATTTTTACAACAGCGACTCTGACTCTGAAGATCAAGCTCTTCTGGTAATAGAATTCAAGAAGTTCATGAGATTCAACAGAAGAACAAAAGACAGCAACAACAACAACAACGTGGAAGATCCTATTTGCTACGGATGTAAGAAGAAAGGACATATGAAGAAAAATTGTCCAACAGCATCAACAAAAAAATAGCAAATATGACAAAGGCTACCTGAAGAGATTGTAGGCCTCAAAAAATGAAAGTCACGCTGAGTTGATCAGGACAAAGTCTAAAAGTCACGCTGATTTGATCAAGACAATGTTTAAAAGTTACGCTGGGTTCTACAGACTATTTCCTCAAATATACGCAGAGACAGTTCATCATTTGTTAGAGTGTCATTATGACTGACAGCACGACAGTCAAAGAATGTCTCCTCGTATGCCACGTATGCACGAAACTCGAGAGATCACAGCCGACTATTGCGTGACTTTCGAAATCTTCTTCAACAAGACTCAGCCTTCATCAAGTTGGCGTACCAAAAGAGCTTATTGTCATTTAATGCGACTGGCAAGACAATCAATGTCAGAGTTTTTGTGTCAGTCGAGGCACGTCGAATCAAGACAGCTGGCAGTTCTGACTCAAGTCTGTGTATATTTTGAACTTCTATGTTCCTTCCTCAAGCTTGCGTGAATTCTGAGCTTTCTGCTTCCAGTTAGCGTGTATTCTGAAGCCTTCTATCCAAAGTCTGCGTGGATTTTATCCTCAACAAGGCTGCATGGATTTTGTCCTCAACAAGCCTGCGTGGATTTCATCAAATTGGAGTACGTGGCAGTCATGCCACCGATCTCTCACCTGCGTGTCCTGTAACTTGCACACGACTCATGCACGATTGTCATGTGTCCAACAGTTACAGGCCACGTCCAGTAACTGCTCATAACCTTGCATATGTTAAATCCTGCGTGATTTTCAACTATGCACAGGTTGTGAAGACAGTTATCTTTTCAGTTATTTTTTACTCTATAAATAGAGTTCTTTTCTCATTCATTGTACAGATACATAGATATCTAAATTGCTGTCAAATTCTTGAGAGCTTTTCTTCTTCGCATCGTCTAAGGGATAAAGCGATCGTCTTCTAGATCGGATTCCTACAGTTGTATTTTCCCAGAAACACAATAAATAAAGTGAATTTATTTATGGAAAACAAATTGGCGACTCTGCTAGGGAAAACCATCTCCTCTTCTGAGATGGCAACAACTCAATGCGACACTTCATCGGTCGGATCGACGAAGAAGGTGATATCGATTCAATTCAATCAACTCGCCTACGAAGAAATGCAACAGGCTAAGGGTGGCAAGCACACTTCAGCCTCTATCACCACTGCCAAATCGAAGGGACGATCTATCTATGTCCCTAAGAATTTGTTAGCAACTAAAGATGGTGAAGTTTCTACCACAGTGTCTACTCCTAACACTGGCAAGAACTCTACTGCAAGCACGCATACTCCTGTGTGCTCGAAGACGACAGCGCCCAAAAGTTACGCTGACAGCACTGGCTCCTTAGCCAAACCTGTTCCAGCGTGCAATTCCAAATTCAAAAGTCACGCTAACAGCATTGGCTCCTTAGCCAAACCTGTTCCAGCGTGTGCTCCTAAATTCAAAAGTCACGCTAACAGCACTGGTTCTTTAACCAAGCCTGTTTTAGCGTGTATTCCGCATACATCATCCACCAAGTCAGCTCTTCCTGACTCAATGTGCGTACCAAAATCTGGCTTCTTAGCCAAGACTTCACACGCTGACAATACTGGCTCCTTAGCCAAATTATCACCAGCATGCTCTAAGAAGAATGGCTCTTTAGCTATTTCTTCTTCCTTGCCAAGTTCTGCTAGAACTGGAGGTGGTCTTGCTTTAACTCCTCCACAAATGGCTCATAAAGTCCCTTCGAAAAGAAATAACTCTTTAGTTGTTTCTTCTTCTCCTGTAGTGTTTACTTCAGGAACAGCTTTGACTGACAGTTTTGTTAGTCAAAGAAAAGGAAATAGTCTCTTGACTACTCTTCCTTCTGGACATTCTATGTCTCAAAACTTGAACAAGTCTAAGAAGAAACATTTCTTAATGTCTTCTTCTACGATTTCTTTAAATTGGGCACAGAATTTGTCTATACAAGATGGTTTATTACCAACTCCTAATCAAGGGGGTGGTTCAACTCTTTCTTCTCTGCAAATATCCAGATCAATGGAAGGAAAACTTCAAGTATCGAAAACCAATGTTTTACCTCCAACTGATCTAAGAACAAAACTTAATCAATCTCGTTTGGAAAGCACTTCTGGTGTTAAGAAATCATATCAATCGGGAACAAAAGTAAGAGATTTGGATGCAGAATATGCCAGAAACTATGTGGCTCAGATTAATCACTCTTTGTATAATCAAGGGCCATCGAGACCCAAGAACAAAAATACACAAAGATTGTTCTCAGATATACCTCAATCTTCACATACAGATTTACGAGAACATCTTCAACAAAAGAGAAGGAATAATTCTGTGTCAATGGATCATGACTATGCTGATCATGAATGTGATTTCCAGCCAAGAGTCATAATTCAATGTAGATGTCAAACTAAACGACAGTCTGTCTTTAATCAGATTCAGTGTGAACCTATGCCTGATGAAGACGAACCTCTGTTCGCCTCTATCAATATGACCTCTCGAGATACTGGGGTAGAACTGATAGTCCAGATGGAGTATATAGAGGCACCAGATCAAGGGTCATGGCTTCTAATCAAAGAACTTCGGTTTCTGAAGATTATTTTGAATTTCTTGGAGAATCTAACTTCCCACCTCTTCCTACTGGTGGTAGTTCTCCTACAAATGACTTTGATACACAAAGCAGTGATTCAGAACATACAACATCCACTAATTCATCAACAATCCCTCGTACAGTCACAACCTATATGGTGGATGGGAATACTGAATTGAACAATGAACCTTCTTCTTCGATGACTCCTAAAGACCAAAGGATTGCTTCTTTGGAACAGCAAATGAAATCTATGGCTGATACTATGAAGTCGATGTACGAACTCATGGCAACCCAGCTACAAAATCGACAGACTGTACCTGAAGCCATACCAATTGACACTGGTGTAAGTCCAGTACATGTTCCTCCAGCAGTACAATCTAATACTCCTGGGCAAGCTCAACCGGTTCCGAGTCACTCAGGAGCTGGGGGTAGTGCTTATAATGTTGTTCCTCCTCCCAACTATTCTCTACAAGCTACAACTCCACAATCCTCCGGAGTTGTTACTGAAGAATTGAGGAATCTCCGAACTCAATTTGAGGCATTCAAACAGAAGGATAGTTTACAAAGGTTAGGCATCAAGCAACCTTATCCAATAGAATGGAAGCAAGTATCGTATCCTCCTAAATACAAGCCTCCTACTATCTCATTCTATGATGGAACCACTTCTCCGAGTCAGTTTATTAATTACTTTGAAGTGATGACTGACCAGCTGCAACCAAGTGACGCCCTCCTTACTCGGATGTTTGTCGGATGTCTCAAAGGAAAGACTTATGAATGGTATAGAAGTCTCCCGGATGGGTGCATTACCTCATTTGCCGATTTCAAACAAATGTTTCTTGAACGGTTCTATGAAGGGCTCCATGACATGACTATGTCTGCTCTTATAAGAATCAAACAAAAAAATAATGAAACTACAGAGGATTTCATTGAACGGTTTCGAAGAGAAGCTCTGAAGATGCCTCTTGGAACTCCTGATGCTGTTACCATCGACACATGCAAATCAAATTTGTTGCCAATCATCAGCATGTGGACAGGATCTACTCAATTTTAAGATTGGCCTTCCTTCATAGTTAGTGCCAAAGCCGCAGAAATTAGTGCTGAAACCTTCAAAGGTTTAGGAGTGCAGATGACTCCCAAGGAAACAGGTCAAAGTACTAACAATAATGCTAAATCCAATACTCGCAAGGGAAAAGAAACCCTTGAAGTTAATCTTCAGAGTAAAGATGCATCGACTGTTCAAACTCCTCCTGCCGCTACGAATCAACAACCAAGAGCACCTCGTCCCAAAGAAGAATACTCTTTTGATGACGATGATGTCCTTGGTATCTTTGAATGTCTGCTGAAAGGTAATAAAATACAATTACCTAAAATCAAGAAACCCGATGAAGCTGGTAAGACAAATCATCCTAAATACTGTCCATACCACAGAATGTTGGGTCACACAGTTCGTACATGCTATGTACTGAAAGGAAAGATCCAGGAAATGATCAAATCTGGAGCTATCACTCTGACTCCGAAAGAGAAGACCGTTACCTCCAACGTCGTCTCTATGCAATTCGAAGATTTCCTTCCTCAACTCCTTGAAAGCGGGATCGTTCCTATTCCCAAGGCAACTCTTAAAATAGTGAATATTCCTCCTCCACAGTCTGAAGGATTAGTACCGATCACTATGGAGACAGGAGAAATCATATGGATTCATCCTGATCTAGTGGCAGATTTTGAATCTCCTTCTCTTCAAAAGACTACTTCCCGAAAATCTAAGAAGGCTGGAAAAACTAAGTCATGTCATATGACTTCTTTCGGATCTACTCCCGATACAGAATCAAAAGATAAAGAAGAAGCACTTGCTGGTGCTACTAGAACAGGGAAACCTTATCTAAAGGATTATTCCAAGAGTCCTGAGGATACTCCTGATATCCCTCCTGCTGACAAAGATGCTCCTAATGCTCCTCTTGAAGAAGAATCATCCACTGTACCTGCTCCTTCAACTTCACCGGTTGTACCTACTCCTTCTAAGCCCACAGCTCTTGAGAAAGACAAACAACAGGCTCGATTTGATAAACCAATCAAGAAGTCCCCTCCTCTTGGGCTTTAGAAGCCTTATAACTTCGACGTTCTAGCTCAACTTGCTAATACTCCAGCTAGAATGTCCCTCTTTGAACTTCTACGTCTTTCTAAAGAGACTCGGGAGACGTTAAGTGAGGCACTTCTTCAGGCTGACTCTTGTCTTGCATAATTAAAGAAGCCAGATGAAGAACCTGCTACTTGCTTACATTACAACAGTATATTGGAGATTATCCCAAATATCACCTTTACACAAGACGACATGCTAGTGGAGGATAATCGACATGATCGGCCTCTCTACTACACCGATTATATCGATACGATGAAGATAGATCGTATCCTCATTGATCCAGGGTCTGCTATAAGTATAATGTCAAAGAGTCTGTTGGATGAACTAAAAATCCCTCTTCACAAGCTTTCCAAGACGGTTACTACTATCTTAGGATTCAATCAAAGCCGAAGTGAGCCTTTGGGAAAGATTCATCTAAAACTTCAGATAGGCGATTTCAGATCCAAAGTCACTTTCTATGTGATCGAGATCATGGGATCTTATAATCTTCTTCTGGGAAGACCCTTTCTTCATGAAAATAATGTGGTGCCTTCTACTCTTCATCAGTGTTTTAAATACATTGACAGCAATGGAAGAGTACAAAAGGAAGTTGCTGATATAAATCCTTTCCATGGGGTTGAAGCTTATTTTAATGATTCCCGGATGTACAAAGAAGAGTATACAAGGGTGATACAAGCTATGGAGAAAGAGGATCCGCAAAGTGAGACCTTGATAATTCCTGTTAAAGGTCGAACTACTCAGCAACAATCTCCTAAACCCTCTGGAGAAGGTTCTTTCATTATTCCAGTGAGCGGACGGATCTCTCCATTACCTCAGTCGTCTACTCAAGATACACTGATCATTCCTGTCAGTGGGCGTACTACAGTTCCTATATCTTCACATATAAAATAGGATACTCTGGTAATCCCTGTTGGAGGGCGGTCTACTCTTCCATCTCAGGCTTCAAGGGAGCTCACCTCTTCTGAGCCTTTTGTTATCGATCTGAATCGAAACAAAACTTCATCTCGTTCTTCTTCTCCCCCTTTAGTCATTGATTTGGCTAAGATTTCTAAGGCTCAGCCTTCTCCCAATATAAATACTACTACTTTTAAATTTAATGAAAAGTCTCCATCTTTGCAGTATATTGATGTGTGTAATCATGTTCATATTTATTTGCATTTGTTAGATGACTTGAAAACAATAACTATAGGAGTTGTACAGACTTTTCATTCAGGGGTATCCCTAGAATCAGTAGAAACTTTATACTTTCTGGTTCCTAGTAGAAAGCCAGGAGACATTCCAATATTCTTCTACAAAGGGCCCCAGAATCCTTCTGATTTAGAAGATGATAACAAAGACGATAATACCGGAAGGTTACAACTACGTTGTTATAGTCAGCAATCTAAAGACATCATCAAAAATATAGGCTATGACTTCAGAACTGGCCTCAGTAATGGAAGAGGAAGAAGAATGCCTGTTCGGATTCCTCCTCTGAAATATGGAAGGACAAAATGCGGATTGGGTTATATTGCTCCTACTCCCTTTATCAATACTATCCATGAAGATCCCGAATCTGACGAAGATAAGAGATCTGATTCTTCTAGTACTACTTCTTGGGATTCTGATACAAGTAACGGTGACTTCCATTACAACATTCTGTCTTCCAACATGGTCTTCGTTGACAGTTCTGAAGAAAATGATAAAAACAAAGACGAGTTTGAAATCTCACCTGAATCAGAACAATGGGCCCAAAGGTTAGATAATCAATGGGAGTTCTGATTCGAGCAAAAAGAACCTCCGACTGAAGATAAACTCGTTCAAATAGATGTTGGTGAAGAGGGATCCCCCAAACCAATATTCATTAGTGAAAGTTTTTCATAAACTGATAAGCAAGACATGATCAAACTCATTCGTGAATACATCGATGTCTTCGCTTGGAGTTATGAAGATATGCCAGGACTTGATCCATAAATTGCAACTCACAAACTCAATATCATGCCGAATGCTAAACCGGTCAAACAACAACAGCGACGATTTCGTCCAGACATTATGGATGCAATTGAAGCTGAAGTCAATAAACTCATGGCTTCTGGGTTTATTAGAGAGGAACAACATCCCGATTGGGTGGCTAATATAGTTCCTGTCCTTAAAAAGACTGGCAAGATCAGAGTATGCATAGACTACCGGGATCTCAATGCGGCATGTCCTAAAGATGAATTCCTTCTACCAATTACTGACGTTATGATCGATAATACCTGTGGGTTTGAACGGATGTCATTCATGGATGGGTACTCTGGGTACAATCAGATTAAAATGTTTCCAGATGACGAGAAACACACTTCTTTCAGAACGCCGATCGGTACATACTGTTATACAGTTATGCCATTCGATTTCAAGAATGCAGGAGCAACTTATCAACGAGCCATGAACACCATATTTCGTGAACATTTACGGAAGACAGTCGAATGCTACGTTGATGATATTGCAGTCAAAAGTCGACAAAAAGAGGATCACATCCAAGATTTGAAGACTATTTTTGATCTAATGCGTAAGCATCAATTAAAGATGAACCCTACTAAGTCCTTCTTAGGCGTCTCTAGTGGCAAATTTTTCGGCTTCGTTATTACATCGAAAGGTATACACGTAGATCCCGAGAAGATCAAAGCCATCCAAGAGATGCGTCCTCCACTCACTTTAAAAGAGCTATGAGAATTTCAAAGAAGGGTCGCTTATATCAGGAGATTCATCTCTAATCTTTCAGGACGCTGCAGACCATTCAATAAACTTATGAAGAAAGGTGTTTTTTTTGTCTGGAATGATGAATGTCAGAAAGCATTCGATGATATAAAACAATATCTGATGAGCCCTCCAGTATTGGTACCTCCTGTCTCAGGAATACCGTTCCTCCTATATATCCGAGCAATGAGTCATTCATTGGGTGCATTGCTCGCTCAAAAGAATAAAAATGGTCATGAACAAGCCATTTACTATCTCAGTCGTACTATGACCGAAGCTGAACCTCGATATTTACCGGTCGAAAAAGAATGTTTAGCCCTGATGTTCGCTGTCCAAAAGACACGACATTATATCATTGGCCAGACTATTCATGTCATTTCCAGGATCAATCCTATACAGGTCATGATGAAGAAACCAAGTGTTTTAAATTCTCGATTGGCTAACTGGGGAATCTTACTTGCTCAGTATGATATGCACTATATCCCTCAGAAATCAGTCAAAGGACAAGCTTTAGCTGATTTTTTGGCTGCTCATTCAATTCCAGAAAATTCAAAACTTTATGACGAAATCCCAGATGAAGTTCTAGACTCAAACCAAATTGCTGAAGAAGATCCTACTTGGTGTCTATTCTTTGATGGAGCTTCAAGAATAGGTCCTAATGGTGACATTGTCGTTGGGGTTGGAATCGTTCTTGTATCGCCAGAAGGTCTTGCTATCCAAAGAGCTTATTCTCTCGATCAACCATGTTCAAACAACGTAGCTGAGTACAATACACTACTTATTGGTCTTCAACTCGCTAAACATCTGAATATTCAACATTTAGAAGCGTATGGAGATTCTAAACTCATTGTCAATCAGATAAGAGGTACTTATGAAGTTCGCCATCAAGATCTGGTTCCTTATCATAGATCGGCTATATCTATGGCTTCTTCATTTAAAAGGTTCTTTATTGAGCATGTTAGGCGAGCATGTAACACAGAAGCTGATGCTCTTGTTAATCTTGCGGCGGTATTAGCTATTCCAATTAGACGTCAACAAATGATTGTTGTTTGCAATCGAGAATTATTTTATCTCAAAAATAATCTAACTCTAGGACTTCCAGTTGACATTGAAGGATCAACATCTCATGATGTCAATGCAACAAGAGGATTTGGATTAAGTCGTAAATCATTATCATCTTCATCTGATTCTAGCATGGAATTCAACTTCAGTAATTCAGCTGAGACTCAGAATACGGATAAAGATTGGAGACTTCCTTTCTTAGATTTCGTATTGTATGATATTCTTTCAGATAATCCGAGTGAGGCAGCATCTATCAGACGACGATCACTCAGATTCTATTATAATCATACTACAAAAACCTTATATCGTCGAGCTTATGATGGTTTACTTCTTCGATGTGTTGCCGGTGATGAAGCCCAACAAATTATTCGCAAAGCACATGATAGAATTTATGGAGCACATCAGCCTGGACCAAAACTTCAAGACCGTATTCGACGTATGGGTTATTATTGGCCCACTATGGTACCAGATGCCATCGAATATGCAAGGAAGTGTAAAGCTTGTCAAATCCATGCGGATTTTATTCATCAACCTTCAGAATTTCTACATCCAACGGCAGCATCATGGCCCTTCGAAGCTTGGGGCATGGACATTATTGGCCCGATCAATCCGCCGTCATCAAAAGGTCATCAGTTTATTCTCGCAATAACCGATTATTTCTCCAAATGGGTCGAAGCTATTCCTTTATCTGAAGTCAAAACTTCCAATGTCATCAACTTTATCAAGCATCATGTCATCTATAGATTTGGTGTTCCCCGACGCATTATTCATGATAATGGACCACAATTCGTCAGCCAAAAATTTACTCGATTCTGTGATGATCATCGGATCAACAATGTGGCTTCTACCGCATATAATCCGGCAGCTAACGGATTAGCAGAAGCTTTCAACAAGACCATCATCAAACTCTTAAAGAAGTTTATTTCTACTAACAAACGTAATTGGAGTGAGAAACTTGGTGAATGTTTGTGGGCTTACCGCACTACAGTTCGTAATGATACTAGATGTACACCTTTCTCTCTGGTGTATGGATGTGAAGCTGTTCTTCCATTAGAGATTCAAATTCCTTCTTTAAGGATAGCAATCGCTAATGAACTTACCACCGAGAATAATGATCGTCTTCGACTTCAGGAATTAGAAGCTCTGGATGAAAAGCGATTATCTGCTCAACAGAATATCGAATTCTATCAAGCTAGAATCTCAAGAGCTTTTAACAAGAAAGTCAGAGTTCGAGCATATCAAAAAGGAGAACTTGTTCTAACAGTCAGACGTCCTATGACTATGACTCATATGAGCAAAGCCAAATTCGACGCAAAGTAGGAAGGTCTCTATGTTGTGAGCAGAGTCTTCTCAAATGGATCTTATCAACTCTCAGAACTGGATGGTCGAATTGCTATGATGCCTATTA